>JAQFYC010001213.1:0-37802 GCA_034694165.1 Tomocerus mixtus | reverse complement strand
TTATGCCACAGATCAGAATAATAATTTTTTAAAGATGGATTGCTCAGCAGAATAATCAGAATTAGTCTGTCCTTAATTTGACAATGCGACGTAGAACCAGAGAACATACAAATATTTGATAGCTCCTTACACCAAAAGCCCTCAAGCTTTTAATTTGCCTTTTGATATTGCATCGGCAGAATCTGAATCCGAATCCGAATCCGGCACAATCCGATGCAATATCAAAAGGTTTTGAAGATCCTTTTAACGGAAACATTTGAGTAAATTGTTGGGCGCACGCAATATCAAAATTCTGATATTGAAGACATTTCTTCAGGTTACATATCAATATTTGTATGTGTTTAGCTTCTAGTATTGGTATTTTGGTATTATCGTTTCTATCTCATTTATGCAGGCCTTATTTGATCCAATATTTTCGTTATAAAATAAGTAAATTTTTAGGGACCAAATGATGCAGTAATTCTTATAATGGTTTCGGGACACAATGATACTTTTGTCGTGACGGAATAAATGACATCCGTTAAAAAATGTGCCACTTCATCTTTTTTTTCGTTGAAATTAAAAAAGATAGTTTGAGCTCCAAAGGTAGCCCCAACCAAATATTGTTTGCAAAGACAACTGAGAATAATTTTTGGATCCAATTTTCACTTCAATTATTAAGAAAATACCAAGTACCTAATAAACTTGGCAATCTGTTACCGGTAATAAACCGTGGTAAACGTTGTAGATAAGCAGCTTCTATTATCTTAAAGCTAATCGAATTGTTTATCATGGTGATTCAATGATTCATAAATCATCGTGATCTGGTAATTGATTTCTTACAAAATCTCACGTTGTCCTAGGTCTGAGATAAATTGAGATTCATATTTGGACTCCTTACATTAACAGTTTTCCAACGCTATCACACTTGCCATACTTTGCTATTTAAAAATTTGGTTGGCGTATCCATAACTCGGTGGGGGTCTGGGGGTGCCACCGATCTATCTCAAAAACTAATCAGTTCATTGTCAAAACTTACTGTCAACTTTTGAAAACAAAATCCCAAAAAGTTGAACGGTTCGAAAGGTAAAATCCAACCAAAAGACAAAATGGTAAGACAAGCAGCAAGAACATTGGCATAACATGGTTGCTCAATGGACATTTAAGTATATATCTTTATATTGTAATATACTGATATTTGCAAGGAATTATAGCTTCATGATCTTTGCAAAAGTTGGTGAATACTAATATAAATACTCTAGCTACATTTAGAAATATCCCGATGATGCTAAGTCAGACTTGCAACAAAAGTACCTAAGCCAGGTTAAAAATGCCAAACTAATTTTAGTGAACTGCTGTTGCCGAGTAATATTTTTAGCCCTTCTCAACCACTTCATAAATACATGGGGAAAACGTTGACGGTAAGTGGTACGTAATTCCGTAACGGGTACTGGGTACACGGCGGTGTGCACTGTGCACGGTACGGTGGTTTATAACCACGAGTTGGATCTGGATGGTACGATAACCATTTACTGGAGTTGGAGTCTGTGTCTTTCGGTACCAATAGCACCAAGCAACCTTTATTAGGGCCAGAGCTAGTGCTGCGAATGAAATGAATTCTGGACTTGAATATGAAGGGAAGTGAAACTAAATAGGGCATAGGCAGAGACCCAGCCCTCAGACTTTTGTTGAAGTGTTGTACAATTTACGAACTAGCACTACTGGCTAGAGGTATGCCGGTACGAGGGCAAAGAAAGACAACAGAGATCTTGACTTCCTCATTTGTTCGGAGACAGCGCTTGAAGACTCACCTCAAGAATTTTACTGCCGAAGATCTTCGACCTTACCTACTATTTGCTAGGAATCGGAAATAACTGTCCATCCATCTATCTTGGGGAAACCAGAAATAGTCGTTAATTGTAGTTCATTGTTTGATTTGATTGCAACAGAAAGTTCTTGTGCCATTTAAAATTAAATTAAAAAATTACCAAATAGGGTAGACTCAAAACGCAATTGAATCATAGCATCAACAATTGAAAATGGATAAACTAATTCGAGGACGAGGTCTTGTCCAAAGGGAAGTCCGGAGAACCAACGAAGAAGAACAAGAACCAGGGATACCCTCGGGGGAGACTTCCCCTAAAATTTTTGCTGATAATGTAGGATTAAGAGGTCTTGCGAGAGGAAGAAGTATCGCCAATCCTCCAGCTGGCCTCCAAATTCGGTCTCCAGGAGCATCCACAGCAAGCGACTTGTCCAAAGTTGGAAAGGAAACTGAAATATCACAGTATGGTGAAAAAGGAAGCCAAATGAAGGATCCACAACAGAAACCTGCTGAACTCCGTGAACTGGAATACGTTGATCAGGAAAAGTTGGAATTAAAAACGGTGAGCTAACCTTTCATTATTACAGGTGGTGTTGTATATAATTAGGCACTAATATTAAATTATCTCTTCACAAAAATTAATTAAAAAATTCAACAATGAAAAATTGAGTTGACATTTTCAAAAGTTAAAATATTGTCACATTTTATACAGAAAAAGAAAAGGATTTATTATAATGCACCCACGGTACAGCTGAATGCAAACTGTTCCACTCTGTTTGCATTGTTTGTTGCTGTGGCGGGTGGACAGAATTTACTAAGCTTAAACAACATTTATTAATACTGCCGCAACATTAAGATGGAAGGTACCTTGCTATTATTTTTCAGAAAACGAAATCCCCAGACTTTAAAGACAGTGACGCGGAATGGATGACTTGGATCTGCCATAATAGAAACGACGATTTCACCCACCGCCCGCCCCTCTTGCAAATCGATGAAAAATATTCGGCGAAGGTGGAAAACTGGCCTAACATGAGATGTTCTCTTTGCCAATTGGTTTGCCCTCCTCAGCCGTATGCATGTAGCAGATGTAACCATAATTTCTGCTTTTCCTGCACTTCTGTTATCCCACAAAGCCGTTGTCCATTGTATGTGAACGACGAACTATCTGTATGCGGAGAACTTTTACAAGAAGTATTCATCATGGGATATGGAGCATATTTTGAGGAGCCAAGGAACAGGTATCATTGTCCTTTCCGAAAATTTGGATGTGACCTTTCTGGAGGTTTACTCCCGGTTGAAGTGGTCGATCACGCTCAAAAATTCTGTGCCTTCCGGTAAGCGGCTTGTTTATACTTTCTAGTTTCAATACTTGCATTGAAACAAAACTATGAGTATGACAAAAAAAATCATCTGAAATAACTGAATGGAATTTTAATATTTTTTGCAGGTACAAACTGAAGTGCATTGTGCAGGGTTGCATTGGCGAAGAAGAACGTATTCGAGTTGGATTCTTTCGTGGTCACCTCACCGATAGTCACAGAAGCATAAATGTGGAGTTGCAAAATCACGATAGTGGACAGCCGCTCATGGTTGATGTCGATTTGTTTAACATGCCAACGGGTACGTAACCTATCTTTTAAATTTTTATCATAAAATGTATTATTGGGGCAGTAATATACTGACAAAATCACAATAGTTTTTCTGCAACGTTGTTTCCTTTGACACATGAAAAAATTAATATGCATATGCAACTAATTTCCTGAAAGCTGAAACCCTCATTTTTAAACGATTTGCACATTTTACAGAAGACTTCACTATTCAAGCTTATTTCAGATAGTGAAAAATCTAATTAACGTAAAAATTCTTTCAAAGCTGTTTACTCAAATAGTTTCAGTCGTACGACATGTATTTTGTATCTGTATTTACAAAGAATATGTTTTATTATAGCATTGTTTTACTTATTGCGTACTACATATATTTTTACTCCAGTTCTAAAACATTTTAAAAAAATCAATCCCGAAATCAATAATTTTGGATGATAAACATTGATGCGTAACAATTTGCAAAGGTATCTATGCATTTGCAGGATCATGTTAGGTATTATTTATTTATTTACAGAGGGAAGATTTGTCCCAGTTGTTTTTGTTGATCGCCAGTGGACTACTCAAACCCTATTTCCTCTAGTCATGATGAAGAATAATGATTTCTACTATTTCTGGATATACAAAATTTCCGACCGCGACGAAGAACCTCCAGTGCGTTTCTCTGCAAATATAACGCTTTGCCCCAGCTTCATGAATTTATCCGGCGATGAAAAAGTAAATAACTATATAATTAGTCATTTATCCTCAATCTGTAAAATATGTAAAGAAAAAACATTTTGCGCATTCCTACTGGCTATTGTTTTATTTTTAGCAAGCCTCCGAAATTACCAAAACCAAAATACTTCACGAGTACATGGGGGATCCAGCTCAAGTTATAAAAACTCGAGATGTAATTACTCTACCTTGTTCCGACTTCGTGAATAAATACGTTTCTGGATATGACGCAATCGAAGGGTCTTCTCGGTACTTTTACTGTATGAAAATTTCCATCGTTAAAGTAAGTTTATTAGAGTTATCCAAAATTGAAATGTGCATTAAATATATGTTACAAAATTAATTTATTGATTTATTTTAAAATTGTCTTGGTTAGGTGGAGGAGAAAAAGCAGATTAAAGTGAATTGGCTTTCTTAACTGAGGAGATAGGAAAACGGTAAAAATTACAGTCAAACTATCAATTCTCCCCTGCAATATGAAGAACAGGCAATTCAAGGAATTCTGATACTGGAAAGAGACACAGGATGAAACATTTAAGATTTTTTGCAAACTTTTGCTGATATGGTTATATATTACAATTGCTGTACTTATATACTATTGACGTTAACCTTTGTTATAACTTTTAACGACTTTTTGTATATACTCTATGAACTTTTCCGTTCATGAATTATTTATTAAATTGATATTTCGAATTTCTCGTTAGTTAAGTCCACAATTAAAATGAGCTATAAATTACAACCTGTAACTTGTTTAAGCAATTAATTTAATGAATTTAGTGAACTGGTAACAATTCTTGCTTCTTGTTTCATTTTTTTACTGCTGTTTCACGAATTCTAGAAAAAATGTTCAAATGAAACTTGTGTTACTAATTTACATTTAATAAAATTATAGCTATATAAATGAAAACTAGATTTTGTCAGTTGTAGTAGCATTCTAGCATTTGTATTATAGGTTTATTCCCTGTCATGATATATGTACCCATTATTTTGTTCTGAAAGAATTCAGTATAAACTTTAAACATCGAATGACACACAAACTATATTATGTACATACAAAAAATTCCGAAACGTAGTAAACAAATGTGTCACGCCTTTTTGACACTCAAACATATCAAAAAGCTTTGTAATAGCAATGAAATCATCAGTGAGAAATAATATTTCACTTCAGAAAACATACAGCATACCCATACTTCTGTACCTATTCTGTAATATATGTTTGTAGTTCAAAGCAGTATACCTAGGTAAAAGTGTGCACATTTTAATATCTGGAAAGGTTTATGTTTGTATTTAACAAGTTTGTAATTAAGCCTTGATCAAAGCTTATTCGAAAAAGGATAAGATAATAATGCAATTAGATTGACTAATTAATCTGACCTAGAAATGTGTATTGACAAGTTGGAGGGACAAGTTGCAGATGATGTTTTGATGATTACCTGGGCTAAAACATAATTTGTTGTCCCAATTACATTTGAATCACTCTTATTATCATTTAACATAAACAATATATGATACATTTACAGAAAAACAATTGTTTATTAATAACTCAAGCTTGTTTACTACATTCAAGTATTTTGTCGCTATCAGATTATTAAACGTCGTAATTAAATATAGGTAAACATTTACAACAACAATATTTCGTTTGTATAAAAGCTCTGCATTCTCATGAAAGTTTGTGTACTCACTCCTGAGAGCTAAATAGAAAGCCTTTTCCCAAAGATATACTGAAATAATACTTTACTTACCTACCTATACCTTACAGAGCACTCTTTTACGTCTGTGAGCAGAATTAACACGATACACATTAGTAATTGTCCAACAAAATCTGCATTCATCATGAAGAGTATTCTAATTTGCACTTTCTTGTGCCTTTTTGTCCACCTGAGCTTGGCAACCCCACTACAGCACACTCCGTCCCCAAATTTTGAGGTAATTGTATTAATTTGCTATCATTCATGACAAACATTTTATGGCTAAGATTTATCAAAATTGTAATGTGTTTTTCTACGTAGTGTCCTTATGATGGCTACTTTTCCGATCCTGTTGGTCCAGATTGCGCCTGGTTTTACCATTGCATAAATAACTTGGCATGGCACTTAAAATGTCCGGACAAACTTCGCTTCAATCCAGTAAATTGCGTTTGCGACTGGCCAGAAAATGTTGTGTGCATAATATAAATGGACCATCCCCGTCGGACTGAATTTTGCTACTGAATGAACTGATTTTCAAAAAACGACTAATTACCAGCTAAATACTAACTAATACGCCTTTGTTTACAGGATAGAATTTTACAATATACTTAGCATCTTTTATAAAATATTTATTATTTCAATGTTTGATTTAATTTACCTACTATTTACATACTTGTAGTTTAAAATGTTTAGAGTTTTAGGAATTTAAATAAAATAAAAATTGTTTATACGTCCAACAAAACAATATGTATCTGCTTGTTTGACATCAGTTGTCTTTGAATGCACATTTAGTAATTACAAATGACCTTTAAAATAACTCGCACTGTTGAAGTGAAATATAAATGCAACTGTACAGTGCACCGCACCGGTATATCACCTAAGGCTAACCTAACCTACACATACCGTCATCGTATACATTAATTTATGCTTTTAACATAACTACAGCAAAAGGAACGCTATCATTATTGTCTCTCTAACTTATGTCCTATAACATTAACAATGCTTACCAACTGCAAATTCAATTGCGATGGGAAGATCTCCCATGATTTCCATTTCAGAGAAATCACAATGTAAAAATTGTAATATGAGAAATTATTGAGAAGTGTAGTAGCTAGAGTACTATGCTATGTTTATGCAGCAATATGATGTAGTCTTTTCAGTTAAACTAATTTTACGGTTGACTACAATTTTTCAGCCAATTTTTGGTTATGTACTGTATTATCGGGTCTAGGTACTTTAACAGATATCTTTGTTTGTTGAATTACACAAAACTTACTAGTATATTTGAATCCATCCGTTAACCAGAGGAACGAAATGAGAATCTTTATCTATATGTACCAGTTATTTCACAATACTAATTGTAAATTAATTCGTTGTTTTGTTTTTACAAGTTATGCGTATAATGTTAATACATAATTGCTGCAATCACTAAGACTTTGCTAATGATATACTACAATATCAATTTTAACATTAATCAACACACTATAGTTGATATTAAAACTAAATAGGCACATCTAGAATGTAAACTTACTATAAGGGGATACACTGATACACATTATGTAACAAGTGTACAATTTTTTGACGATTGTACGTTTTGTGATCTAATTGAATTGATGTTTTTAAAATTAAATTGTATTTCTCTACCATTGTACGTTGACATCACTGTGACAAAATATGCTCTACAATTCCTCACAAATATTCATCAGATGTTGAATTAAGATAATTACCTAGGGGGAAAATAATGCATTAAAAATGTTAACATTAAGTATCTTATGTTTTTATCAATTTAAAGAATATGGAATTGCTATATTGTCAAATAGCAGTTGGCCATCGTGAAATCTCTACTTAGCTGGAAAATTAAACAACAAAGAGTGCAGTTAATGAAAAAGAAGGCATCCAGCTTCAAAAGATTGTCTATGTATCTCTTACGTTTATGTAATATTCATATTTCTGTACTTTCCTGATGAATAAAAGGAACGTTAACACTCTTGGTAAAGATGAAGACCTGTTTTTTACTTATAAATCAGTTTCTAGTAACAGCACAACTTTGTTTATACAATGGATTTTTACAACTAAATAGATTGACCAGAGATTTAGATAATATTAAACCGTCAAATTATGAATAATTTGAAGTTTATTACGCCAAATTCCTTTCCCTCATTTCCTTCACCAGCACAACTCCCATTTGTGCAGGACTTTTTGTGACAAGGACTCCAGCCTGTTAAAAGTAAATGGTCACATTTAAAAATGTATGTGGAAAAGTATAATTTATAAATTGTGATAAGGACTTCTGTGCATTTTTAATACTTACATTTTCTAGAGCCTGAATTTTGTCTTGTGCTCCGCCTCGACCTCCTGAGATAATAGCACCTGCATGACCCATTCGTCGTCCTGGTGGAGCTGTTATACCTGCAATAAACGATACTACCGGTTTCCGGTTAGCACCCTGCAAAAGGGACGTTTTAATTTAGTGTAAATGTTGTAAACTGATTAAAAGCTGTGTCCATTAAATTATACATTTCTTACCGAATTATGCTCAGTCAAATACTCAGCAGCTTCCTCTTCAGCAGTTCCACCAATTTCTCCAATCAAAATAATTCCTTTTGTAGCAGGATCTTTCAGAAATACCTCAAGGCAGTCAATGAAATTTGTGCCATTGAACGGATCGCCTCCAATGCCAACGCATAAAGTCTGGCCGAGACCGACCTAAAAATAAATAATAATAAATAGTATTACTTTAATACTTGTAACAAATAAGACATTAGAAAACAAATTGGCAGTAAAGGAATGTTGAAAGATATACCATTGTTGTCTGATGAACAGCTTCATAAGTTAAAGTGCCCGATCGAGACACAATTCCAATGCATCCCTGTTTATGAATATGGCCGGGCATAATGCCAATTTTGCACTATAAAAAGTATTCACATTTAAAACTTATTACAATTTTTCAAAAGTACATAGTAACTAAAGTACGAGAATAAGGTTCAGACTGGAATTGGGTTTAGCTTGAATAAGATTGCGAATTAGCAAAATCTGAATAGCTTAAACTGAATTAGTTAAATCTGAATCCGACGCTCTAAACTGAAAAGTGTGATTCGATTCAATTCTCATTCATAGCACCAATCTTAGTCCTTATAGAGTCTTGTACTTATTAAATATACTTAAGATGTACAGTAATTCGATTGAAATTCTCAGAATTTTTATAATACTTGACTCGGTGCAATGATTCCGGGACAATTCGGGCCAATGAGTCTGGATTTGCTCTGCCTTGTCAAACGATATGTAACGGCCACCATATCATGCTGAGGAATGCCTTCGGTTATGCAAACAATCAAAGGCATTTCTGCATCGATTGCTTCCATAACAGCGGCGGCAGCTCCAGGAGGAGGAACATAAATTACGGTGGCAGTCGCTCCTGTTTTTGCTCTGGCCTACAACATCAAAATACAACACAATCAAATCATAAGATACATCATTATAATCAAAGAAAAAAACTATTGATCAGAATTAGTCAGAACTATATTACCGACCTCTTTGACAGAGTTAAATATGGGCAATCCCAAATGTTCTTTTCCTCCTTTTCCTGGAGAAACGCCACCAACGACGTTGGTACCATAATCTATGGCTTGTTTACTGTTGTCAATATAAAATAAAATAAAATGTCAAATACAATACAAAATATTATAGTCAATAGTAAAATAAAACTAATTGCTCTAACACTACAATTGACATTTGACACAAGAGTATACTATAGTTGATAGTAATCACCTGTGAAAAGTCCCCTGTTTTCCAGTAAAACCTTGGCAAATTACTTTGGTTTGCGTATTGACAGCCAAATTTGGTCTGGTGTCAGTGTAGTTTGACCGGGCTCCAATGGGACGTAAATATGCTAAATTGCCTGTAAAGTTATCACATTGGTATTATTTAGCCATGCTTAACCAGTTTAGTTAACTGTTGACTGTTAATAGTTGTTAGTATAGTTTTAACTTACGTAATGATTTAACACTAAATCGATTGAGAAAGGCAGCCATCATTTTTGCTTGTACAATAGACAATTGTGTGAGTTCAAAATTAACTGGAAGACTGGAACTAGAAATCCGAAATGCGTTTTTGCACAACACGGCCTCAGGCAGCATAAACGGTTTAAATTTACCACCATATAAAATCTATGACTACTTTACACCATTGATGATCTCGTTTCGCTACAATGCCTCTTACCCCTCGCCTACAAAGAAATGACGGAAAACGTTACCCATAATATTAGTTTCAAAATGAATGCCTGCACGGAACAAGCCCGTTTTTCGTCGTTTTTGCATTTTTGGTAACTAAGGTTAAAATATTAAAATTGGGGAAAACATGCACAAAGATGAAATGAAATTCAAGTGTGGATTTTTAGATTTTTTATGATTTTTATTTATTTTTACTTATACTAACTATTTCATACATTATGTGTAGGTACTTTGCTAGATATATTATACTGTGTTGTTATTAGTGAGTGACAATTGTGAAGAGCAACAGTATTTAAAGTTTCATCACGTCATCAGTAATCATAATCACGCTACTAGTCGTAAATCGTAACTTAAGCTCAATGATAAGTATGCATGTTGGGATCTACTGATATGAGAAGAAAATAGACGGGGTGTCTGCTGTTTGCAATAAGTGCAAAATATAACGATACGTAAAATTCTTTGCAAAATGTTTATTACAGAAAATCGATATATTTATCCTACAGTTCTTCAAAACTATCTACGTCACTTTAATCCATCACTATCAGTACACAATTTTACATTTAGCAGAACAAACAAGACAGAACTCCATTTTCAATTGTTTAATAAGAGTAATTGGTTTTCTTAGTTCTTTGGGTTGCATATAACATATATAGTACATTATTTTATCTGTCGAAACCACTTTTCACGTACATATATTATACTACGGCCCGTAGTCCACAGGTATAGAGATTACGTCAATAAATAAAAATGACGTGTTCCTCCACGCGCTCAGTCCAGTCTCTTTGAAAGTAAAATAGATAACTAACAGAGTTGTGCCGACAATCATATTTAAAAAGTAAGCTTACTTGTTAACCATGTCGTATAAATTGATAACAATAATGTTATAAAGACTTTTATGGTTACCTAGCTTAACAACGAGCCTACAAAAAATATCATTCGTATAATCACCAGAGAACTTACCTCACAATAAAAAAGCTTAATTTTAGAAAATACATTGGCATTTATACAATAAAATGGTGTATAGTATTTTACAATGGAGTTTCATAATGTCTCAATTAATGGGGAAAGCGAAATTTCGCATATAATCGGAAATGGGAAGGAGAGTGAAAATTTTTCTTGGTCTGCCCTCCTCATTTGTGAAGCAATTTTACTAATTGTCATAATTCTAGTCGCCTTAGGAGGAAATTTCCTGGTGCTATTAGCTCTTTCTCTCAATAAGAAACTAAGAAGTAGGCTCACAAATTGGTTCATCGTTAATCTTGCGGTAGCAGACCTTCTAGTTTCAGTATTAGTAATGCCATTCAGTGCTGTGACAGCTATAACTGGCAAATGGTATTTTGGGAAGGTATTTTGTCGAATTTGGCACGTGTTGGATGTTTCTTGCTGCTGTGCGTCAATACTTTCTCTTAGTGCAATTTCTCTTGATCGCTACATTGGAGTGACACATCCATTGACATATGTGACGATAATGGTCAGAAAAAGGAGAATTACTGTTATAATTACAGTGTGGACCTTTGCGTTATTACTTGGTACTTGTCCTGCTTATGTAATTTGGCCTGACAAAAATTCCGTTGATCCAGAGTGGTGTCTTCCTAATAGAACGTTTGGCAATGTGATGACAGAAGCTATTGGTGGTTTTTTTGTTCCCAGTTTAATTATATTGTTGGTCTACTGGAAAATATATCTTGTGGCCAAGCGACACGAGGATTTGTTAGCCAGGAATCACAACAAGGCCCTTAAAGGTTGGTTCCTACTATAAGTAGCAAATAATCTAGTACAACATATATACTACTCATAACTATACATAATTATCAAAAAACGAGGACATTAATTGTTATCTTTTCCTGCAATTCCTTCTTCTTATATCCTAAAATCCTAATACCAACAATGGAACACGTTTGCTATATGAAAATTGCAACAATTTGCTTACAAGTATTTTATTGTGGTAAATAGTATTCTCTTTCAATTAGGAACAGGTTTACAAAAGCATATTGGAGGTGGAAGAGCTCAAAATACAGAATCCGTAAGCCGTGAACAAAGCGAGTTGACGACAAATAATTTAAATGACACTGAAACAGTTGTGAAATTTCGACGGCAGAAAAAAGCAGCAAAAACGTTGGCAATTGTCATCGGAGCATTTTTTATATGCTGGCTTCCTTTCTTCACATTTCATTTTCTTTCTGGTCTTTCAGTTGATTTTGAAAAGCGAGAAACAATTCTGACAATTGCAGTCTGGCTGGGATATGCAAATAGTGCATTAAACCCATTCATATATGTGGCAACATCTCAACAATTCAAGTTGGCCTTCAAGAAAATTTTGACATTGAAATTTACGGACTAAAATTATATGTAAAGTCTAATTTTGTTTTTTATGAATAATAAAAATTAATTAATAACTTATGTCTAAATAAAATCTGAAATAGCATCCGAAAAAATATGAAATACCTAGGGCTTGCATGTCGCAGATATTTACATGAACTATTTGGACTCTTATTTTACTTCAGCACTTCATAGGTTTATTACAATTAAGAGGTAGCTAATATTAACCAAGAAATTTCGAAAGGATTGTACCTTATTAGCGTTTATTAAAATATCCAATTGTTATGTAAATACATAAATAGAACAATTTTGCTAGTTAATACAACAGTTGTTTATGGCTGTGTGACAAACATTGGGGCCTTGACGCAGATCTGTAAGAACAAAATATTTTTAGTCAACTCTTCCCATGATACACAATTTTGTAAGTTTATGTTAGTCATTGTAACAAAATTCTTACTTCGATTCTGTTAGTTGCCTCATCGTAGACATCCAGAACAACAACGACAGATTGTCCTTCGAGGGCAGTGCTGATACGAATGGTTTGGGCAGCAGTGTACAAAATTCCTCCTACAAGTGCACCTAATTTTGGAATAATATTTACACAATTTTAAATGATCTAAACAAATATGAAATCATTTTAAATTTAGTGTTTATTAATAATTTTACCGATGTCTCCGTCCACGACTGGAATGGGCTATAAATAATACCGAAAGAAAGCGGTTAGAAAATGTCAAATAGTTTTTAATTACATTAATGGATGTAGTTACCCCAACGCTGGTCTCAGCAATTAAGCGGAATTTTGCATTGGCGCTGTTTGCACTTGGAATGAAGTCTCCTTCGATGAGGGTATCAATATTTGTGTACTAAATGCATGCAAAAAGATTATTCTCATACACCTTTCAGATATGATATAAATAAAATAATTAAATTTAAGAATAATTAGTTATTAGTCTCACAATGTCGCATGGTGGGGCTCCTAAAATAAATATAATCAATCATTACGTTGCTAGACCAGTTCTTAATTGTTATAACACAGTTTGTTTAATTGTTTTTACCTTCGCAATTTTGAATTCTAAGTTGCACTGGAGTTCCTGCTCCTCCACAAGGTTCAACTATTCAATAAAATAATTAACTATGTTTTACCAAATAATTAGAAAACCCTAAAGATGTTTAATTGCAATTCTTATAAAATAAATTAATTTACCTGGAGTTACAACACCGCGCTGGGAAGCTGCAGCCAAGGTGGCAAACAAAGCGACAAGAATAATGTTCATCATAGTCACAGTCACAAACAACTTTAGGAACTATCTCGAAGAATAAATTGATGTCAGTGTTGCAAGGAATCAAGTACGCCAATAACTGATTTTGTGTCCCATATCATATGCTATTTAAATGCAAAATTAAGCATTTTTGTTTATCGTTATCGTTTTAAGTAATTAAACCCGTATTGATAATATTTTCCCAAATCTCATAGTTAAACTGCATAAAACATTACTATCTCAATATCATAATTAAGCTTGCCTATGCCTGTCTCCCTAGAATTGAGAAGTAAATCAAATCATTGCCAAAGTCTGTATATACAATAGTACATATAAATAAATTACCATATAATATTTGTATGCACTTTACTATACTATAAAATAATCATCAATAACTTATCTGAAACGGATTTAAGATGAGAATTTGTATGATTTCACATTTTAATCCACCCTAAACAGATAACAATGTACGTTCAAGAATAAATCCATATAGTAGTCTATGTTCAATGGCGAAATACACCACAATTACATAATACCATAACGTATGTTAATAATAATAATAATAAATGGAAATACTACTACTAATATTCTTTTTTTAATCGTTGATCATAAATCGTAAGCAATTAAAATGTTGTGCATTGTATTTGCAACATTCATAATCCTTTGGAATCCATAATATATATAAATAGATGAATATTACAAAGTACACTTTGCAACTGAATTATTTTTATTCAATTTATGACGGTGGATTTGTTTTTCCGAATAATATAATTAGCTCGTAATCGTAATACAAGTGTACTTTAACTACACATATCTACATATTAAGTACCTATATCATACTATTACTATTACAGTACATACTCGTATTATAGTATGTTTGAGTGATATAGTAGAATTACACAAATGAAAGTTCACATCGCATCAGCAATTTAATAAATACAGTGTACATTCACAAACTATCCAGCGTTCAGTAAAAACGACATCAAAGTCTAAATATTCGTCGCCTATAAAGCAGAAAAGGCCAACTTAACTTTTTTATAGATGACGAAAAGACTAACTAACTAACTAACTAAGTTTACTTTTCTATAGCATGAATAAGCCAACTTAAGTAATAACGTGCTAAGTAATAGCAGCGCTGCTTCTAGATTTACCTAATACTTACCATGTTATATACTGTGGCTTATTCATGCTTTAGAAAAAGTTAAGTTAGCCTTTTCTGCTTTATAAGCGACGATATACTACTTTGCAATAAGGTAATTCTTAATTTTATGGCAGGGAGATATTGTTTTTAAAGGATTGCACCTGTCACTGTACATGCAGACAGATTACCAAATATTTATAAGCAAATGTCAAAATTTATTATGGCAAATGATGCAAGATACACCATTTTTGCTTGAGGACGAACATGTAAATTACATTT
This sequence comes from Tomocerus mixtus, assembly GCA_034694165.1. Classification (NCBI taxonomy): domain Eukaryota; kingdom Metazoa; phylum Arthropoda; class Collembola; order Entomobryomorpha; family Tomoceridae; genus Tomocerus; species Tomocerus mixtus. The sequence continues at coordinate 22,765 of JAQFYC010001213.1, read as the reverse complement.
TAACAGCACTGATAATTAATAGAAATATTTATATAAATAGTAGTAATGATTTAAAGAAGATATCTTTTCACGATATTTATAAATTTAAGAAAACAATTATATAACGAACACTATTGAACGATTATACATACCTATTGAAACAATGAAAATTACAATATCTAATTCTATAACTTTAATTTATTTAATGTAGGCAGGTATATAGTAATAACTTTTGGATTATACTTATACATATTAATAAATAATATATTCACGGTATATATATATATATATATTAATATTCTGTTGAATGATGTGAATTGTAAAAACTTTCAAGAGTGTTTGGGCAACATCCATCTTGTGTGTGTAACCATTCAACGATTTGAGTGAAAATCTCATGTCGGGCTATTTTAATAGCTGGTCCATCAGTTAATTTACTTCTACCCAAGTCAACACAATGTGATGCTCCTGAAATAATTAATCATTGAATTACTATTAGCATTATTACTTGTCACGAAATTGTAAACCATTCCATGATTATGACTTACCAGGTATAAGAATCACTTTATTGAAGCACGTGGTTTGCTTTTCATATAGAATGCCCACTTTGTTCCAAGGGTCGCTATCACCATTAACATAAATAACTCTCTTGGTTTGTTGGGCAATTGGAAATCCTCCAAACTTTTCCCATGTATCCGCAATTTTATGTTTAAGAAAGTTTGCGTTGAATCTACAGGAGATGATATATTGTACAATTAGAGAACAAGGAATTTTAATTTCAGGATTCAGAAGTCTAAAAGTTGTTAAACAGATGACTGACTACTTTTATTACACCTACTAACACACATACTAATTAAACAGTTAGTAGATTGCCACCTACTAACTGAATATTCTGTAATATATTTAGTTTTTCAAATATGTAAAAGAAAATATATGTATGCTTCTAAAAATATTATTGTATAAGTAGTAAAAGATATTGCAATGATTTAATATTACCTTTGATCAAATGCGCATTGACATTGGGACACCAAAAGTTCAATGGGAAAACGGTGCCCAAAGGGTTGATGTTTTCCATCGGATGTCTGAAAACTCATAAGTTGTGTGCAAGTCAACCAAAGCCATGGTCTGTCCATTATTAAACCATTGTATACTCCATCATATCGACTGGCATCCTGCATAGTGTAGCAAAAGCTCTTCTGTGTGTAATTCATACAGGTGAAATCATCAACAGCAAAAGATGACTCCGTTAGGAAGACTTCAACAAATTGGGCCACCTTATGAACGGGACTTAAACCGGATGACTTATTTTGGAAGATACTGCTACATAGATTTTGCATTGAATAGTTTCCCATGCCGCTGTTGTATTGCACTACATTAACAAACAGTTGTGCCAACACTTGAAATAAATTACTCATATCCTCTTCGTTGGTAACATCCATTTCGCCACAAAGACTACAAAATTATGACATAATATTTAATTTTTTGCTAACATTAAAATGGCAAATAATGTGCCTAAAAGGTACAGGGTCGAAAATTTAAAAGGAATAAGCATTTTACAAACTTACTTAAATAATTTCTGTACGTAGCTACTACATGACTCGTGACCACTTCCACAAGTTTGGGAAGGTGTTTGAAGAATGGCGTTTAGATTGGAGAATCCAAGTTGAACTTCTTTATAGCATTCAGGGCTGATATTATTAATAACTCTTCCAGCGGTCTCAAAATAATCTGCAAGCACAGTTATTTAAAAATATTACTTAACTGTAAAGCAACTATTACGGTGGGTACATATTATTTTTACCAATGTAATTGTATTGGAAACCCGGACCACCACTGGAGGACCAAGTAATATCAACCAAAGAAGGGTACTTTGTACTGAAAAATACAGCAAGAGCTCCGCCATAGGATCCTCCAACATTTATGATTTTGTTGTACTAAATTCAAAAGGAATTAAATTGCTAGATTTTGCCTATTCAAATAATTTATAGTATTCTAATTAATTTTAGTAATAAATGCAGGCTTAAATTAAGATGATTCGTATTTTATTTGCACAAAAACTCACCTTGTAAAGACTTTTAACTATAACTCGAATAAAACGGGCGTAATCAGCTAATGCCTGTTCAATAGTAAAATACTTCAGACTCTCTATTACTATCATGTTAGTGTCCCTGTACACATAAATAATTAAAAATTAGGGTACTGAAATCATCGCAATATCTATTAGCTTTGGAAATGTTAAGTTGGATGAAGACAACCTTTGAAAGTAGGTAATGAATTCACGGAAAAGAAAATATTATATATATTTATAAACACTGATATAGAACTTAACGTACGCCACGGGGAAGCTGGTCCCAAAATATCGATGTTCCATTGTATATGCAACACAGTTAAGTTTTTTGCAAAATTCCATCATTGTACCTTGTTCAAGCCAATACGAATCCAGGGCCGATTCATCACCAAGCATGATAAAAACAGGCCCTCCTTTCTTGTAGTAACAATCATTGACAAAATATCGCTGCAAGAAATTTTTACATTACACACCAATTAATTCGTGAGTACGTACGGAATTAAAAAGTTTCGCTGAGATTTGTCTAAAAATAGTATTTAGTGTTTTTATATTACCTCATTAAAATATTTGTCGTTCAGAAGATCAAAGTGGTCCACAGGTTGACTTATGTTATATTCTCGAGCGAGGCAGCTATTATTATTATAATTAGTAGAAGCTTGGTCTCTTAATGGTTTTGGAAAAGTTGCAGTTGTTATGCACACAAACGACACACAGAGTATGCCTAGAATATATTGCAAAGCCACCACACATTGTAATTTCTTAATACCCATAGTTTATACTAGTAGCAAAAATTATTGATGAATTTCAGTATTCCTGCGAGATGACTAAGCTTATAGCACACAGCCTAGAGAGCTTAGTCGAAAAGTATTTGTCAATATCTGGCGATACAATGAAAGTTTAATTTTTGTAAGATCAAGGTCTAAGGAAGTAGGCAATTGAGTTAACCGTTTCATCCTAACCTGAGGCATTGTCTTTGTGATGCTGTTTTAAGTTCCGTTTTCCTTTCTCTTTATTTCTTCATAGTAGTAGCTATTGCAGAAATAACAGTTCGGCAGCCCAAAGCAAATATATAAATAACCCTCAAAATTATTGACCCGTGTGTTCAAAAATAAATAAATAATAATCCTACGGTTTAGGAATATTTCGCTGTGTTGGACGACTCGAAATAAGCATTAAATCGTACATTAAATCCAACATAACTGGCATTTTTCATAGTCTAGAATATCTATATACAAATATTTTATTAGTTACAAAACAAAGAATTTAACATGTACCGATACGATAGGCTAAGATGCTAACGAACATGAAATTAAATAGTTATTAGCAACATTTATGGCTACAGTACATGCTTGAGTTTTTAATTTGTAAGCCTTTAATATGCAAATTAAGTATACAAGTTTTCAATAGCAATTTACCTGTTTTGTATTTTTATTTTCCAAAGATTCTGTCTTGTTAGATAATGATAAGTTTGATGCATTTTTATATATTATGTTTCAATAAATATAGTTTGACACAGTTGCCACGAATTACTAATTAGTATTCTGTCGAATGATCAGAATGGTAATTACTGTAATAATTCTCCAATGTGTTCGGGCAACACTTTTCTTCTGCTTTGAGCCATTGAGCAATTTGAGCGAATATCTCTTGACGAGCTTTTATAACCGCTGGTCTAACAGTATCGTTACTGCGAGTTAAATCAGTACCACTCGACTCTCCTGAATAAATAATACAATTGGCAAGTTAGGTAACATCTATTTGTATTTGGTCCAAAATAAATAATGAGCTTATTAAAAGAAGAAACAATACTTACCAGCTATAAAAATTACTTTGTTGAAGCACGTGGTTTGATGGTCAAAACGAACTTCTACAAAATTCCAAGGATCGTTAGCCGCTCCGACATAAATGTTTCTATGAGTCTTTTTGTGAATAGCAATTCCTCCAAACTTGCCCAAAAACTCCTGATGTTTCCTTTTAAGGAAATACTCATTGAACCTGGAAGATAAATAAAGCCCATATTGTTATCAATGCAAATGACAGGTTTTAGGTAAGGAATGTAAAAATTTCTAATTCTTTTCCAGTTTTTAATTTTTACTAACTAAAAAATCAAAATTATTTATCGCTAGTGATTTTTTCACAAAATGTGACAAAGTTTGGTTTGTTGTCCACATACTAACAATTTTATACAAATTCAACATCTGAAAACAAATATCTTGCTCATTGACCATTTTAGATATTAACTTTGTTTGAAATAAATAAATATTTTCCTCTAGAAACTTTAAAAATTGTTACCCGGTATTTTGACGGAAGTGAAATGGATTTACCTTTCATCAAATGTGCACTGACATTGGGACACCAAAAGTTCAATGGGGAATCGGTGCCCAAAAGGCTGATATTTCCCATCGGATGTCTGAAAACTCATAAGTTGTGTGCAAAGCAACCACAGCCATCTTCGGTCCACCATGTAGTTATTGAATACTTCATCGAAACGACTGTCATTTTGCATAGTGTAACAGAATCTCTCTTGAGTATGGTTCATACAAGGTGCAGTTATTGAAAATTGCGATTGCCGTTCAATGACTTCAACAAACCTAGCCACCTTTTCAACAGAGTTTAACTTGGAAGATGGGTTTTCGAAGATAGAACTGCAAAGAATTTCCATTGTGTAATTTCCCATTTGACTGTTGGATTGCACTACGGCAGCAAAATGTTGCGCCACAACTTGGTTGAAATTGGCCACATCATCTTCTTTTGAGGAATCCATGTTTTCACAAAGGCTTAAAAATGTTCGTCATTAAAATTTTATTGACTGTGTTTGAGAGCTGCACCCATCTCTACCAAATGTTAATAACTAAGGTCTTAATTCGCTGAAGCAATGACTTGCAATATCTACTTATTAAAGGGAAAAATAGAATTGGCTCCAGATTAGTACGACTTTGGCATAATGCTAAAATGCGGCACAAAATGACGCATTGGCTCTAACCTGAGGTATAATGAAGAATTTTAAAGAATAAAACAGCACTATTCAGTAATAATATGTTGTGACTAATATTAATACTACTTATTAATAAGTAAGCAAACATTGTACAAGTGAACAAGTTGGCAGATCAAAAATAAGAAGAGGTCTTACTTACGCAAATGCATGTAGATAGAAAGTATCTTATCTATCTACACCCTATATTAACTATATTCAAGAAAATTCTGTTACGAAATTTTTCTCTCTTTGTATTGAAAAAATAGTGAAAATGAGGATATGATGATTTATAATGCGACACGGCCAATTTAACTACATCTACTTACTCTACATATATCACATCACTTATATGTGACTAATTAACTTTTAATCAAGGATATTTATATTATTTCTGGAGCTATTTTATATTTTACTTAATGCCACTTTATTCAAAAATAAAATTTAAGAGTCTGGAGCCCCAAACGTACTTTTCTGGAGCCAATTAATCTCCACCCCTTATTAAAATAATATTATAAAATAATCTATAATAAATTATTTTGACTTACTTAAATATTCTTTTTACGTAATTTTCGCAGGATTCGTTGTGATTGGGTCCACAATGAGTTTGTGCAGGCGATTGAAGGATCTCATTTAAATGGGAGAATCCTAGTTCAATTTCCTTATAGCATTTAGGGCTAATGTTATAGATAACTTTCCCGACGATCTCAAAGTATTCTGCGAGAATATTCAATAAATTCCTTTATTAATTTTGAGCCAATAAGGACGTATACCTATTCTAGTTTTGTACTGATGTTATGTTAAGCGATATGAGAAATCAAATTTTATATTACCAATGCCATTGTAATTATAACCACCTCCGCCATCGGAAGACCAAACAATATCAACAAGAGCAGGGTACTTTACACTAAACCAAGTAACCAGGGATCCAGCGTAGCCCCCGCCGATACCTACAATTTTGTTGTACTAAAAAGATTCATTTTCAGTGAACGTGAAGGTTTGTACAGATATTAAAATCACGAATTATATAATTATAATACTAGGTATTCTAATTAAGTAAGTAATCATGAATTAAGGTTTGCTGAACGAATTATTATGAGGATTAGAGTTTACAGATTATTATTACAATAAAAAAATATAATAAATCGGCACTACTAATTCCTAAAGTATATTCATGTCATTGAATCACTTTTAGCATTTTATCCTTCTTATTTAATGTCAACTGGCTTACTTTATATGAGGTTTTAATTATAGTCCGAACGAAATGGGCCCAATCAGCTAGCGCCTGTTCAATTGTATAATACTTCAGGCTCTCTACAGATATTAAGTCTCGGTCCCTGCAAATTAGTAAATTTTTATTTAATACAATTAATAACTTTGATTTATTGTGCTAAAATTGCTCAATTTTCGAGATTTGGACACATAACCGTACCACATGCGATCTTTTACGCATTAAAAGGTTTTATGGGTAGCCAAAATGGAAAAACTGATCTTATACCCTTTTCCTGTTCTATTGTATTATTTCTACTCTAGGTCTTGTTTACAGGGATTCACTTAGTTTTCAATTTTAACTTTGCATCTTTGATCTAAAAACAATTACTTTAAAATAAAATAAAATGATTGAGCTTACTCAACTGGGTAACTGTTTCCAGAATAGCGATGTTCCAACATATATGCTACACAATGAAGTTTTCGGCATGAGTCCATCAGTGTACTTTGCTCAAGCCAATCAGTATTTAGAGATGAGGAGTCAAAAAAGATAAAAACTGGACCGCCCTCCTTGTAGTAACAATCATTTACAGCATAGAGCTAAGTAAAATATTATTAAAATATTATATGTCAATTTATTAATATATTCCACTCTCAATGTAGTATTACTATAGTATATATAGTTTCAGTATTTTACAATTTTAAAATTGGAAGGGGAGGCAGAATTGTTATTCCCGTATATTTAGTATTAGTAACCTGGCATGAAACTTTTTGATAAGAAAATGAATTTCACACAAAATAAAACAAAAGAAATCGAATAATATTTTCACCATTTAGCTGTATTCTTTAACGTTTAAAAATAAATAAGTAATATTCGTTTTAAAAGCTTTTTTTGTATACAGACTTGATTGAAAAATTTGTCCCCCAACAGATCGAAGTGGTCCACATGTTGGCTAATATTGTATCGTCTAACAATACAAGAATTATCATTATATTCATAGTACGTATCCGAGTAGAATTTTTGGTAATGACTTCCATGAGCCACAGTTGCGGAACACACAAAGAAGCAAACTACTATTAGAGTATGTGTAAAATTGCTGACACAGAATAAGTTCTTTCTGGTCATAATTATAACTTATAACTAGATCTGGAGAAATTGTTTTACAGCTTTATCAGAGATACCAAAAGATTGTCTAAGGAATAAGTCTGTAAGAGGGCGGGCAGTGAAAGAACAGTGGAGTCAAAGTATTGTGTGTTATCCTGGAAGCTCTTTTATACGAAGCTGTGTTGAATACTGACATCCCATCCCCTTAATTTGAGTTTGCTTAAATTGTGACAGAAATTGCAAATATGTAGAATGAGGGTTAACATCCAATCTATGCGTATAGTATGTACTGTAGTATCCAGTCAGCACAAAATTTTGCTCCAAATTCCAAGACCTCTTGGTACCTTGGTTTATGAACACAATAAGCTTGCAGAATAAAGTTGACATTTTGAAGCTGCGATTTTTATTGCATCGTGCATATTGTGCCACTGTATCAGTATCTGTCGAACTGAACGTGAAATGCTACCAGCATATTTTCTTTTTAGAAATGTGTGAAATGTAATAGTTTAAGTTCCATAGTTTAACGCAATTCAATATAAATGATATTATTAACATTACTATTGCACACTGACATTGACACAGAGTCGAATCATTTTTGAAATAGTGCTTACAATATCAAATTCTTTTCATCGTCATTATCGTAGTATTTTTCCCAAAGGTATTTATACAAGAATGATAGCCTTTGCCTTGCACAAGAAATAAATTCGCCAACAAATACCTACCTAACATGTTTTCATTTTCCAATTGCTTTTATAAATATGCAAATATAATAAACCGTGGTAAATGTTGAAGAAAAGTTGTTTGTCAATAGTGAAAATCATTGTGATAATAAATGATAATCATTGACAGACAGACACATAAAGGAAACACATTCTGCACGTTACATCTGAAATCGATCAATTTAATACTTCACTTACCTAACTTCCTCCTTCGCATTACCAAGTATTACATTCAAGAAAGGTCGGTATGTAGCCTACCTATAGTATACTTAAATATTAATCATATTGAATTGTAAATATTGACAGACAAAGCAGTAGGACATAAGTAATTAGCTACTGGATACATTTTATCTGGATAAACGCTTATCCGTCCAATATTATAATCATCTATATTTACAAAATGGTTATTATTCGTTAGTAAACGTAAGAGTATATTTAACATAGTTGTTTTAAATATCATTACTACAGATATATATTAATCTGAAAAATAAATAAACTGTTATTTTCCTTCTCTCTGGAGGACAAATTACGTAATAAGTATTGGGTAGGAGGAGTATGTACTCTACTGTGACCAGACTGATTCAAACTACACTGAACGACTTTTTTCATGGAAAGTTCGCTATTTTTATTTTGCCCCTAGCATTTTATCAGGAAGTTAATTATCAAAAATAACATTGGGTAATTTAATTATAAATGACATATATTTATTTGGCTTGCAGTTTATTGCAAATATTGTTTCATAAAAATAATATTAAATCGTTTGTGACTTACTTCGTTAAAAAACTTATCGCTCATTGGATAATTGGATCAACAGTACTGGCTGTTTATTCTCGTACAATGCATGTGCTATATGTATTATCGTTTCCAGATTAACTGTCTTTTAGCGATCAGGGCGGGGGTTGCAGACGATGAACACACAAAGAAACACATTTTCAAAATTTTAAAATCCCACAGATGTATTGAATTTTTACGTCTTTTATTGTCTCAACTCAACATATGAAACAGAAAATTATGTTACTTCTTTTTAGAAAAATGTAATTTCCATCTACCACACCACAACCATACAATGTGCACTACACACTTGTGAACTTAGAGTCAAGAAGCACAGTTACAAATAAAAAGAGTATCTGATAATAGCATGATCGTATTATGACTGCATCGGGAGCATGTAACAAACATGCTTTTGTTTGTGCCTTATAACATATAGGTACTATGGTTTTCACATTTTCCATACTTCTCTCTTCCATTAAAAATCTCAATGCAACTTCAAGTATGTTTATTAATTATGTATTTATAGAATGCCAAATAGGATGTTTAAAATTATACTTGTGTACTTATGAAAACAATGATTATGATAGAATTTGATGTAAGTACAGCGTTTGCAGTTGTTTAATATAATAATTTTATTGATACAGCATTATAAATTCCTGAGAATTACATACACGGAAAGCTTTCATACCTACCTTACATACACGCGTACATAAATTAAATATTTTTGCATCCGTACATGTACATGTAGATGTTGTGGAATTGCATAAGTATATACATATTTTAGAAACGCACATCTACATTGCATTAAACGTTTCAGAATTACTGTTTACAAATACAAATCGTTTTGTGTGCGACATAATTGTTATAAATTAAGTTACAGTTACAACGTAATTGACTGAAGGTTTCTGTTAATAGATAAATTAAATAGGTACATAAATATGTTTAAAGGTTTCAAATAAATTATGCAAAAGAATATTTTTAAACACGAAGAAACGCAATAGTAATGCACTTGCAATACTAGTAATGCGTTGATTATTAAACCTAATTAGTATCTAGAAATTAAACATTTGTATAATAAAATGATAAAATGAAAAATAACTATACCAATTGGAATTTGAAGTATTGAAAATCAATAACCTTTGTGATGGTGTCTAAATAATTGGTAGGGTGGATATATAGGTACCTAAATTAATATTCTGTTGAATGATGTGAGTTGTAGAAACCCTCCAATGTATTAGGACAGCACTCTTCTTTTGTGTTAAGCCATTCAACAATTTGAGTAAAAATTTCATGTCGAGCCTTTTTAATATTTGGGCCGTCCGTGGGTTTGCTCCCACTTAAATCAAAGCAATGCGATGCTCCTGAAACCCCAATTAAAATTATTAAAATTCCTCACTAGGGCAGGTACTGTTAAAAACAGGATAAATATTACGACTTACCGGGTATCAGAATGACTTTATTAAAACACGTTGTTTGTTTGTCGGAAAGTATTCCAATACGATTCCAAGGATCATTGGCTCCATTTACATAAATGACTCTCCGAGTTTGTTCAGCAATTGGAAATCCTCCAAAGTCTTCCAAAAAACTCTCGTGCTTGCTTTTCATAAAGCTGTCGGTGAACCTGGAAGCAGAAAATATGGGTTTTCTGTAATCATGCATTTTTCTTTACCAATCAATGATATTTCTATTGCACTCAAGAGTGAAGCCCTGCTCAAAGATTTTCTTATTATGGAATATCTCCAAAAGTAAAGCAATACATACTATTATTTCTATTACCTGCTATCAAAAGTACATCTGCATTGCTCCACCAAAAATGATATTGGAAAGCGGTGTCCGAACGGTTGATGTTTCCCATCCGATGTTTGAAAACTCATAAGTTGAGTGCAGATTAGCCAAAGCCATGGTCTGTTCACAACCAAACCGTTGAATACTTGATCGTATCTACTGGCATCCTGCATTGTATAACAGAATCTTTTTTGCGTGTAATTCATGCAGGTGTAACTTTCATCAACATCAAAAAATGCAAGGTGGACAACGTCCACAAACTTTGCCAACTTTTGAATTGGACTCAAATGGGAGGATTTGTCTAAAAAGATATTTTTGCACTGATTTTCCATTGAATAGTTTCCCATTTCACTGTTGTATTGTACTATAGCGGCAAAATGTTGGGCCAAAACTTGGAACAAGTTGCTAATGTCTTCTTCATTGGAAATATCCATGTCTTCGCAGAGACTACAAAGTCAATTAAACTTAAAATCTGAAATTGCGTAACAATGTAGTAGTTATGCAAAAGTAAAGTAACGAGCATTTGATTTGGGTAATTAACTTTAATTAACTTACGTAAACAATCGTTGTACGTAGCTTGTACAGGATTCATGATCTTTACCGCAAGTTTGAGAAGGCACCTGAAGTACGGAATCTAGATTGGAAAATCCTAGCTGAACTTCCTTGTAACACTCCGGACTTATCTCATTGATTACTCTCCCAATGGTCTCAAAAGAATCTACGTACAGAATTCATTTTAGTGTGTAAGTAGGAAGAATGTTATTTTTAGTAATCAGGAGAATGCTAGTTCCTTAGATATATATAGATATTACCAATGTAATTATATTGGTATCCCGGACCGCCGTTGGATGACCAAGTAATGTCAACCAAATGAGGATACTTAACACTGAAAAACACAGCGAGCGATCCAACATACGCTGCCCCGACATTTATGATTTTGTTGTACTAAAATGAAAATGAGTGAAATTGTTAGATATTGCCTTTGTTTCAATATAACATGCATTAACCGTTTTATATAGTACTATATCATATAGTATAATACTCATTATATCGAGCGTTTTCAATTTAGCTATAAAATTACAGCTTTTAAACATTTTGATTAATTAAAGTTCTAATAAATACAGAAAATTTGAATTCTAATTACATTTTAGCAGGTACAGATATACTAATTATACCATCTATTATAATTTACATTGAAGTACAATAACTCACCTTGTAAATACTTTTAACTATAACTCGAATAAAATGGGCGTAATCAGCTAATGTCTGTTCAGCTGTAAAATACTTCAGGCTCTCTACTTTTGTCATGTTAGTGTCCCTATACAAATTATACATAAATAATACCTATACAATATTGTGCAGAACAATTTTACGGTATAGTAAAACTTACGCCACGGGGAAGCTGGTTCCAAAATATCGATGTTCCATTGTGTATGCGACACAATTAAGTTTACGGCAAAACTCCATCATTGCTCCATTTTCAAGATACCAAGAATCTAACTCGGTTGCATCACCAAACATAATGAAAACAGGCCCTCCTTTCTTGTAGTAACAGTCGTTGACAAAATATTTCTAAAATAATTTATCAAAATAATCAAAAAATATTACTTATAGTTTCTTTCTTATTTTCTTACACTAAAAGGCTTTATGAATGAGGGAGATGGAATTCAGATTCAGGCTAGGACAATCCAGTTTTTGATTAGATTAGGAAATTAAATTTTGGTTATTGAAATTACCACATTGAAAAATTGGTCGTTCATAAGATCGAAGTGGTTCACAGGTTGGCTAACATTGTATTCCCGAACAATGCACGAAGACGAACTATTTTTAAGCCCAACTTTTCCGTTTGCATAGGAATCTCTTTTAAATGGTCTAGGAGGAGTTGCAATAGCTAAATAAACAAATGAAGAACAAACAAATAAAGAATATATAAAGGACACAGAAAATAAACTGTTTTTAGCCATGGCTGCGGACACTGACTATATCCTTAATTTCCGAATAGAAGATTAATAACCAAGCAATAATCTTACTTTGTTGTAAGACTGGCTAGTTGTTCCTGCTATCTTCGTCCATTTATAAGAAAGAATCAACAGCTAAATTGAGGAACTGTGTCACATAATTTGGGGTCACTAATATTAGGATTTATATAATACCTATACACAGTTACACAAATCTACATCAAACCATTTTACAATTTTCTTCTTAGCAGCTACGGTTTAGAGTGCAACCCTTGCCCCTAATATTTTTGTGCTGATTAGTTCTATTTTCTCCTTATTGTCAGGTCAGAGTAGAATCTTAACCGCAATGCTATAAATAGAATACATGTGCTATGTCGGGCATAAGTATCAATATAACTTCCATCTTTGTGACACCTTCTTTTGTCCATCCTTAATGTACCGTTAGAGACGAAGGTGTAGGTGTATTTCATATTTAACACAATTGACTTTTCTCATGGGTATTATGATATTAGGGGCTCAATGCACTCTACAAAGATTATTACGAGTTTAAAATTGGAATGTAATTTTAAAGGTAAAATGTATCCAATCATGTTTGTAATAATGAGGGAATCATCAGCGTGTTTATAAGGCAGACACCTACTTGATCTGGAATGTATGAAATGTTGCAATTGCAATGCAATGTGTCAGCTCTACTTACCTATGTACCTATATACTATAGCTTGTAAGAAAGAATATTATTAGGTACGTTGATACATTTATTAAATACCTAGTCAGTGTATATAAGAGTGTAAAACCAATAATAAAATGAGAATCAGAAAAAGATCTTCATTTTAACTTCCACAGTCCATTTTGCTCTTCATTTTCATTATCATGAATTAGATAATCACCATGTGACAGTATTTTCCATGAAGGTACTTGCTATACACGCTCTTTCTCATGTCTTTCTCATAATATTCAATATTCGATAAGCATTATCGGTTCGATATTCATTTATAAGCAGTCATGAAGCTCTATTCTTTTAATATCAATAAGACTATTTTATAAATCAACATTATATCAGTCATATGCTAAATTACATATTTTAATTATTTCCTGCATTCACTGTGTTAGTGTTTTGAATAGAGTTTGAGTTAGATAGCAATGTAGCATAATACAGACTATTTCATAACGCCCCGTTAGTGGGATCGAAATATTTTGAGCATTTTTGAAAAATTGGAGTACTGAAATGCTGGGTAGTTTATTTCAAGTGAACTAAGTCGCATTTTAATGTTAATGTTAGATGTTTAATGTTAAATTTTAATAATTTAATTAATTTTTATCTTCTTGTTTGGATTTTTTATATTGTATTGCAGGCTGGGATGTCTAGATTTCTATATTAAAACTATACTAGATAGGTAGATTTTTACTGATTGTTTGGCACACAACTCTCAATCGTATCATTTTTATAGAAGTAATATTATTATTATTATTGTAGTAAAATATTTTAGCCTACTTAATGTGAATGCAAAATTAATAATCTAATTTAATATTTGCATAATTAAATTAGATTGAGATTAAAATAATTCTTCCCGCATGAAGTTTCTTATCTTGACTGCTATTTTAATTTATTGATAAACAAACAAGGCGAGTTTTTTTGATTTTATTATTAAGTACACTTAAATGATTGTTTCTATTTAAAATGTTGTAATTAATTAAGGGACTGATGTATCTTTTCCTAGGATTTGCATAACAAAACAGGATAAAAATACTCTCTATCCCGTAGATTACATACCTACATCACAGTTTTGATAGTTTCCTGGTAGTATTCTGGAGTAGTTTAGCCAGTGAGATTTCCTACATACATTTACAGAATTAGTGTTGAGTCTTAATTGTGCTATATTCCTCGCCGCTGTCCAAGGGAGATCTGCGTTAAGATATTTCCAATTTTAAGTTTTAATAGCCTGTACGTACGTACCGTACATATTGACCAAGGATATTAAAATTTCCCTATACTTATATACTGTACAGAACATAAGTACATGCATGCTACATACTATAATACTATCTAAATTCCTTGCATATTGACGTAGTTAACATAGTACGTACATTTCTGTCTAACATTTTAGTAAAATTGATTTAATCAGGTTGGGTCATAATAAATCAATGTTGTATAGTCACAGCATTAAACAGATCTAATCACTGAATTATAACATACAATCTATAACATGCATTTTTTGCGTTTCAAGCGTTTTTTAAATTATAGTGTGCTGTGTGAATTCGAAAAATAATATATCAAATAATGACTAGTCTCTAATAATAATATATAGTTTCCAAATAACTGAATAAAATTGTTTTGCATTTAATGTACATGGACAGAAGCAATATTTCTAGGTATACTTTCTTGCAAAAATATGTAAACTTCGACTGAAACCTAATAATTAAGTTAACTGAGCCTTCATCTGATTTTGGAATATTGACAAAACAGAAATGGATATGAACAAATGTGAGTTTGTAAGATATATTGTGTTGCTGCCGTGTGCATTAATTCTGCTTAACAGTAAAAATAATATACTAGAGGACAGAAAATGAATTACACTTTTTGCTTTTTAAAAGGTTACTTTTTGATATACGTGATACGTCGATACGTGGAACACGATTTGACATGTCCAATTAAATGCATGAATTGCTAGCTCACGTACTGACCTATAATTACTAAATAATAGTTTATGTGTAGAGCGTTTTATTATACTGTATTCCTACTTTTCTTTGGCAAAGGTACATATTTGAAAAACAAAAATTTTATTCTGTTTAGTTCACTCTCATTACATTAGCTGAGTGTTTCATTTTTTGAATACGGACGGAGATGCAAATTTTTCGAACATAACTTGGCTTCATTTTTCATACTTAATAGTGTTTACCCACCTGAATATAAACAATACAACCATAAGTGAAGTAAGGGTCAAGAAATACAATGATATCCAAGCAGACTATCGCAAATATTGCATTAGTTACGAAAATATCCTTTATTTTTGGATTTTTTCCTTGCGAGTGGGATAGTAAAAGAAACATTATGAAACTGACTAATTCCAAAATGCATTTGTGGAGATATTATACAGTAATGTTTTCTGTTATGGGACACTGTATATTTTCAATATCTAGAGTATTATACCTTGTAATTGTTCACAAAGCGATTTTAGAAAATTTCGAGAGTGTTGTGTATTCTGTCGCTTTTCTTTTAGGTACACTCCTTTGTCTGACAGGTTTAACAAAAACGGATGATATAGTGAACCTTGTAAATTCCGGAATCACATTTCTAGAGCGCTTTCGAAGTAAGAGTATTATTATGTATTACTCTAAGTACTTATAGTACAAGGGTGGTGTACTAATTGTTGGCGTTATATTAACTTTTAACAACATATATTATAAGCTATAAATATGAAATAAGATTTTATTTGTTACCTCTATAAAGAAATGTTTTATTATTTTAATTCTAGAAATGTACTACATCAATCCCCAATTAAATATTACTCGGAGACTGGACACCATTTTTCGATTAATGACGAGAATCTTCATAATTTCCGTTCCAATAAGCATCCCACTATTTTATTACCAAACTCACAACAATATCGTTTATTTACCAACTATAATACCAAAAGAATACAATGGGGTGCGCATCACTTTTAGCATTTTGTATTGCTTCCTGGGAATGGGGTTTGGAATTGGTCTGGTTGCGTTTGTATTTCAAATTATAATCTGCGGCGTGACTTATATCTTTTGCTTTTACAACATATTTAAACAACTCAAGTAAGAATACATTTTAATTGTTTGTTTATTTAGTTAAACAGCTTAAAAGTTTTTCTTAATTTTTCCGATTGCAAATATTAGCTTGCCGTGAGAATAAAAGTAAATAATAGTTTTGCAGTATTCATTTGTACCATATACATCACGCTTGAGGTTGCCAAAAAAGGCATGCTAATATGATTATATAAAAAGTTGAAATCAGAAATTAAGTGGTAAACTAAAAGTTAAAAATATTGCATGTCCAATGTTAATTGTTAACACAATCTTAAAAAAATGAATGATCTAGTTTTAGTGAGGAGAAAGGAAATGATTGTGGAGAATAGGCGTAGTGCTACGTATAACTGACAATTAATTATTTATAGTTATGCACTACATTGCAAGTTACACTTTGCAATACCAATATATACTATCTGCACATATTACTATTTAGTTATCTCATAACTTATGAAAACATCAAATTAAAAAACAATATGACACACTTTGGCTATGATTGCATCTGTATTTAATCATCCATCGTTACACACTATGTACATACAATTACGTAAAATTAGTGATAAGTATAATAATGATAATATTATATGGAATGAATTTCAGGTTCGGACGAAAAATCTATTTCACAAAGGACATCACCAGATCAGTGAATTCCCTAGTAATCAATGTTCATGGTATGCAAATATTTCAGACAATGTTTGAGGACGCCTTCCGATCCGTTTTGTTACCGTTGCAGTCCTTAATTACACGAACAATTTACATTCATAATTTCATTCTAATCACCTCCTACGACCAACTGAAAACAATGCAAAAAATTGCGTTCATTTATTTATCGGTTTTTCTTCTGCTTATGTGGATGTCCTTTCTTACAACTGCAGAGAGATTAACCAGCATCTCAAAAAGCTGCAAGCGATCATGGAAATTATTCCATTCTGATTGCCCATATTTGACAACATACGTGAAAAAATTCCACTTGTCATGGCAGACAGTATCCATTAAAATAGGCAATGTTTCGACTATTAGAAAACTCACCCCGATTAAATATTTTCTGTCCATCAGCAGGGGAACTATGAAACTGGTTTATGCATCCTAGGATAAAGAACAGAATAAATAAAAAAAAATAAAAAGTAATAAATACCAATCACGCTTTGCTATCTATTTTCATAATATGTGTGCATTTTTAATCCAAAATGACATTTTAGATTTTCTAATTCTATTTGAGACATTTTCCTCATGTTTACACTTTCTTCGGTTTTCCCATAAAATAATTATTGTGAAATAGCATTAGAATAAAAATTAATAAATAATTTAGTGATGGTTAGTTGTAGTAAATTACACCACGCCATTTATCCAGTTTCAGCTATGCAACACTTTTCCACCAAGGTGCAGCACATTAGTAAAGGTAGCTCCATAATTTATAATGTTTCGAAAAGTATAATACATACAAAATACTACCGTAATCGACGATTTAGTAGCCCATGGACACAATAATGTCTCACAGGGAGTATATTGAGGTTATTTTGATGATTAGTGGCACTTCAAACTGTATATCCCCATGGACGCAATAATACCTCATGTAATATTTTTCCGCAAAATATTCTCCACCAATCTTTTACCCCATTCGGTACTAAATCGTCGATTACGGTGTATAATTAGTGATTATTATCTATGAAATTAGACACTACTCATAACAAGCTAATAAAAAGAATGCCTTGCTGATTCTTCTTTTTTACCCAATCAAGCTAACTTATTTGGTAAGTTTTATTAAGAATTCTGTTCATACATAGTATCTTAGTTTGCATAGTTTGAATACTGTATTATATTACACATTACACAATTAAGCTAAATTCATAATCATATGTCTAGGTCTAAGTATTTTGAAAGTCATGATTAAGGGGTGGAAACTACCTACAGGAAAGCCTTGCCTGCCTAACTACCCACTTTCGCAATCGATTTGAGCTAATCGGTTGGATATTTTAATGGAGTGGTTCACCGGAGTTCAAAAATACAGGTATGACAAAGAGGTGTGCACAAATGGAAGACATATCATGTTTACAATAGTCACACTGCAATGTTGTTAATTACTGTAGTCTGCTTTCACTACTGGTTTATACTCGTTTTGCAATGGTTTATTGTACAATTCACATGACCCACATATATAGTGGATAAAGATTGTACAACGATGATGTGGGAGTGACAATGATATGATTGATATGCTGATAAGCATGTCATACAGACATAGAGTGCTGGTTTACCAAATTAAAGATTAAATCCCTATGGATAATTATTGGTTATAATAATCATTCACAAATATATGTTCGTCAGTTTCTGCAAAAATAATCGAGAAATTTAATATTGAAGCTTAGATAATTCAATATGGACAAAATATTTGTTCTCACACTGCTCCTGCTAAACTTATTTTTGCAGGAAGGAAGTTCTTCATTAAATAAGGATACAGGAAGATTTCTTAAGAGCGAAAGATTCCGTCCCCAAACCCACTACAGTGTTCCAGAGCATTGGTCTAATGACCCGAATGGGATGGTTTATTTAGACGGGTGAATTTTGTGAATTAAATTTTATTTATTATGTATTTACGTATTTATACTACCTATATATTGAGGTAGTGTTTAATATTATAAAAATTATAGGGAGTACCACCTCTATTACCAATACAACCCATTTGACACAGTTGGAGATGGTCCTCGAATGCACTGGGGTCATGCAGTCAGCACCAACATGATTCAATGGACGGACCTCCCCTTTGCTCTTGCCCCGGATGAGCTAGGAGCAATTTGGAGTGGAAGTGCCGTCGTGGATGCAGATAACTCTACGGGGTTCCAAACTGGAAGCACTCCACCAATTGTTGCTTTTTTCACTCATTTTGGAGACACGCAACAACAAAGTATTGCCTTTAGTAATGACAAGGGTCGCACCTTCACTAAATATCAAGGAAATCCTGTTATCCCGAATCCTGAGAGTAAGTCTCATCTTTTTAAACTGTACTTGGCCTAAAAACCTTGTATATTTTGAGAATATTTAATATGTATCCTCATAATCTCATAAGACTTCTAATACAGTTGGTAACTAAATAGGGATTCCAGATTTCCGTGACCCAAAAGTGGTAAAGTACGGAGATTCATGGGTCATGGTTCTTGCGGTGGGTCCTCAGATCAATTTTTACGGCTCAACGGATTTAAAATCCTGGGAATATCTTAGCTCTTTTGGGAACGACCCTCCTCAAGGAGCTCATGGTGGACCATGGGAATGTCCCGATTTTCTAGAGATGAAATTCGAAGGCGAATCAGTTTGGGTCCTGATTGTCAGCTTTTTTGGAGGTTTTTTTTAACTCAATATATTTATTTCATAGAGGTACAGGAATTCAAAAAGTTAGAAGAGCACTAAAGTTGGAAGTAAGTCTACGGGAGAACAAAAAATAGCTAGCCTGATTTCACTGATTTTACTTAGTTGTTCTTGCTTTTGGTAATGGGACTCCTTGGAACAGAAAATGTGTGCTACAGTGCCATTTGCACATTAAAGTGTAGGCAATCTACATAGACACATGTACAATACTTATATATTTTTATATGTCATACTTATGTAATCACCATGTTCGAAAACCCGGCCGGGGGTTTCCACTTTTATGCGATAGTAAGGATAATTTTGGAAATACTTGTGCATATTGGCAAGTATAATACTCAAGTATGCGAGTATGCGTACTATATGGCAGACATGGTGCGTTCTGTCCTAGAATCCATAAAAATCAAGGCAAAAGTCAGCACAACTCGGATAATAGAAAGTCCGTTTTTATCCGAGTTTTGCTGACTTTGGCCTTGCTTTCCATGATTGCATATATTTTGGGCTGATTATTGGCACGCCCACTTAATGTACTTCAGAACAAATAAGGCTTGCAGCTCACAACTTTTATGCATCCTTGGATGCTTGTTCTACAAAAAGTAATTGTTGGAACTAAGTAAACATTTGTGTTAATTTTTTCAAGGTCCAAACGGTGGCTCTGTGACTCAATATTTTGTAGGAGATTTTGATGGTAAATATATCTATATATTAATTTTATATCACAAAATTAATAATATTTATATTTATTTTTGGAGGGATTATATTTCAAAATAAAATTTATAGGTAGGAGGTTTTTAAGCTCTCAGATGGATCCCCTTTGGATGGATTGGGGCCTGGACAACTATGCCAGCGTGAGCTTCTCGAATGAGCCAAGAGGGCGATGGATAATGATGTAAAAAAGGCAAAATGGAAACAATAAACGCAAATTATTTAAAACTTAAATAATTTGTGTAAATTCTTTTTAGAGGATGGATGACTAATTTAGAGTACGGAGGCTCCACGCCAACTGACACTTGGAGAGGCCAATTTACACTTCCGAGGGTCCTAAGCCTGCACCTTGCAAATGGCCAACTCAGACTGCAATCAACACCTGTCCCTGAGTTAAATATGTTACTAAAAGACGGGTTGTATAATCCAGAGAACATCACAATCGCCGCTGACGAGGTTTTGGATATGTCCGCCATGAATAGTCCTTTGCTCCATTTGGATTTGACATTTGACACCAGCAGGATGGCCAACGGCGCCAGCATTGCTATCTGCTTCGTCAATTCCCTGGGCAATGAATTCTGTACAGGTAATCTTTATTTATAACAGCTTATTCATTAAAACTTCAAGCAATTTAAGTATACGAGTATTTTTCAAATTCATGCTGCTTAATGAAACTACATTCCTAAGATTTAAGTATATCAGCCCTTATTCCCACAAAATGTTTGGTCGCCACATAAAAATTTCGCCATCAAAGTATAGAAAATTTAAGGAAAATGTTGAAACTTATATGCAGCCAAATGTCACAAAATAGTATCAATTAGCTTAAAAGTATGATGCCTTTAAGTTAAAGGGTTATGGTTACTGTGTTAACATTAGATAATTTTCAACGATAGTTAAGTATGAAGGATTGGGGAACATACTAATTCTTTTACCTGAGTGCATTGTTGCTTTTATTTAGGATTTGATAAAGGACGAGAACAGCCCATCTTCATAAACAGAGAACTTAGCGGATCGGGTGACTTTCACCCAGCTTTTAACCGAAGGGCCACTGCAAAACGAGAAATTTCAAGGGACACGATACGATTTGAAATTTATTCGGACGTGAGTGCAGCTGAAGTATTTGTGGATTCAGGACTCACTGTTATGACTGCTTTGTATTATCCGGAGGAGCCTTACACTATTGTGGAAATTCGTCACCACGCTGTTGGAAATCCTGACAGTACTCTCCTCTTAACAAATAGTTTCGTAGAAGGGCTCCTTTCAATGAATGATATTTAAAATTGTTCACAATTTATTTTGGAAAATATTAAATTATTTGCAACACTGCATCAGGATTACACTTTTACTTTGAACCTTAAGTAGGTCACATTAGTCACATCGCATATGTACATCAAAATCAAATACCTACACAAAAATGCGTTTACTACATGAATATTCATTACGACCAAAGTAATGTTTCCATTAATATAGTACATAATTCATACATTCGTTCAATTTAAATTGTGTTACTCTTTCGTTTTCACTTAGATTTACCAAATATTAAGATACCATTTTGCCTTTTCGCAACAAATAGGGGATGAAGATGATGAAGATCTTGAGAACAAAATACCATGATAATCTACAGGGTACGTTCAAAGGAGCATTGAAAACTTACCAACTACATCTACTTGCGCAAATACATTCACATCACATCGCAGAAATATTTTAACAAAATTTGTATTTATATTTTAATTTATTTTTAATAAAACAGCAGCAGTTAAAGATAAGCATTATAATTAAAATGTAAACTTGTTTGCTTACACTTGCATTTGTAAGTTTTGAAAAAAGTGATATTCTAAATCTACAACATTCGACTGGGACAAACTTAATACACAAGTACTACCGTAACCGACGATTTAGTAGCCCATGGACGCAATAGTGTCCCACTGGGGTATATTGAGGTCCTTTTGATGATTAGTGGCACTTTAAACTGTGTATCCTCAAGGAAGCAATAATACCTCATAAATATTTTCCGTAAAATATTCTCCGCCAATATATAATATCCCATTGGGTACTAAATCGTCGATTATGGTAATTAGTGATAACTATCTATTCAATTAGACCCTATTCATAATAAGCTAATAAAAATCATGCCTTGCTGATTGCACGAATGCTTCTGTTTTACCTATAATTAAGTTAACATATTTTGTAAGTTTTCATAAGAATTCTGTCCATAGTATTTTATATAATCTGCATAAGTAGTTTGAATACTGTATTTAACACATTACATTACACAATTAAGCTAAATTCATAATCAATGGGGATTCAAAGTATCTGCTTATAAGTGATTATTTGGTTGAAAAAAATAAACACTTTTACTGCGCATGCTCAACT
>JAQFYC010001212.1:0-37840 GCA_034694165.1 Tomocerus mixtus | reverse complement strand
CTCTTTCGAATTCTGGAAACAGAATTGAAAAAAGTTGATGCGTTCAAAAGTTAGAGAGTGGACACACGGACACACACTAACAGACAGCAATGATCTTCTGATACTGTATCTGACGATACAGAATAATGTAATACTTGTTTTCATTTCTGGTGTCCTTGAGACCCCATCCGAAGCGTCAAGTCAATTTCTGAAAGGATGTACTCTTGAAGTTACTTGAAGAACTTTCTTACGATTAGCGTAATGCATTTACATGCAGCACATGTACTATCTTGCAAAAATGCAACCCACCTACCTATGGTGTCCTTTACCTGTCAACGAATCAATACAAATACAAATTGAATTCTATTATTTCTTTTGCACGAATAAAACGGACTGTGCTTTTCTTCCACTTAATTCAGACTTCTAGACAACAACAGATTCGAACTTGGCTAGTCCCATATACCGTGAGAAAGCCAGGGTAAACTTGCACATTTTTAGGACTATGTACTATACAGTAAAATCGTAGTCTTATGTAAGGATGGGAAAAGGCATTTAACTTGTTATTTCATGGTACAAGGGAATGCACTCTGACAACCGTTCAACAAATTACCCTCCTGCTGCAAGATGCGGAAACGTAGATTGTGTTTCATAGCATTTTAATATTTGAAATTAGAATCCCTGTTGAGATACTTACCGTCATTTTATACGGATTCACAGATACGCATAATCGATTTTGGTTTCAGTTTAGGGAGTCGGAGGTTTTATGTATTTACGGAATGTTCCTTGCAGATTTGTTATGTCTTTTATTGCTTAAGACAGACTGTTACTTATTTAATATACTCTGTCAGTTAGGAAGCTCATCTAAAGATTTTAGAATTGTTTGTTTAATAAGAAGCTAGATTCATGTTCATAAAAGCACTAAAACATTTGGGAAAGTCAATTAAGGCATCTCGTTAATTGCAAAAGATGTTCCACAAATAATTTTACAACTTACTTCTTTCTGTTGACGTCAGAAGCATTTTGTGAGTTTAATTTAATTTATTACATTCTGAGGATTACAAGTAGACTTATTATGTAACCAGTAATCAAATTATGGGCAAACTTTGCTACAAGAACTATTTAATTTGACTAATTATTTGTTTCCTACTCACTCACTTCCCCCTAAAGATGTTACGATATCCAACATAAGATAAGGTATTTGGAAGATGTGTTAAGTTAAGTCTATTTAAGTGCAGAAGCACTGACTGCAGCAGTTTCGCAGTTCACATTCTGTCATTAATAATTATTTGGAAGTCCATTAAGCACAAAAAGGTATAGAAATATACTTTTCCTTACGGGATTTACTTACAACAAATTCGATGCTAGGCAAAGTAGGAACTTCTTGGAAGTGCTTTCTAAGATGTGTATATACACTTATGCCTGTGGTGGCTGGCACAATATCAAGTTCCCATTAATGAAATGAAATGAATATTTCCTGAGAGGTATTTACTAATTAAGTTACTAATTTAGAGCTTAGCGTTAGTATCTTTACCTTGGGGCACAAGCCTCAGACACTCTAAAATAATGTTTCATAAATTCATGATTTACACAGAGAAACGATAAGATGCGATTCACTGTGCTGGAGATGCACATTCCACATATATAATTACACAATCTAAGAGGTTTCAACCATAAATTCAAATTAATATTTAATGTAGTACTTGCTCCCGTTCACTTAGGAATATCTATTAGTGGTATATGCAAGTGCAAAACTTTCTCCGTATTTTTTTTTTAATTTTGAAACGCTTCTACAAAATTCAAAATGCAAACATTTCTAAATATTCTAATGAACGAAAGGAAAAGGACAAAGTTCAATGAAATCAGCCTTGGGCAAAAGCACTTCGATGATTAACGCAGATGTAAAACAGTGTTATTTGTACCATTTGCTTAGTAACTATTTCTGTTTCGCCAAAGGCACTGCAAAGTTTAATATCTTGTATGCTTGGGAATTATGTAAGCGCACTTATTTGCGTTTCACAAGTTGTGGGGTAATACATTTATTAAGCTAACAATTATTGCTGAGTATAACAGTACGTACCACATACACATGTCGAGAAAAATATTTTTGGTCATATGTAGTTAAAACATAACAAACATAACCTTTCGCATGTAGACTCCGGATATATTCATTAGATTACTACCGCATGGAAACTTTAAGACAATAATTTTCGTAATGAAATACAAATATCAATAAATTACGATTATTTGTATGGAGAAAGTCGGAGAAAGTTCGTTGGAGAGTTTACTATGTAGCTTTATTTTTGTTTCCATCTTTACCATACTTAGTACATATTTATTTTTGTTACTTTTACTGACCATTCCAGTTTCACACCTAAAGCAGTAGGCAAAGTTTAAAAATGTTGGCGTACACAGGCAATCATGGTCTATAGTTTGTAGTAAAAATATACTGGCTGACACAGAGTAATTGAAACAACTCTTTTGAAGTAATACATGTATGTAGTACTAGAATAGTAGATAATAATGTAACTGAGACTTTCTCTTTCTTTCTCTTTTAGGTTTGCTGCTCTGTCCTCGGTTTTATGATGGATGGCTATGCTGGAATGAAACTGCTGCTGGATCTAATGCATATGCTCCGTGTCCATCCTTCATCCCTGGATTCGTTCCTACACGTAATGTTTCTTTTTATGTACTTTTTCATTGCTTATATCATTCTACAGGAAGATAATAGAAATATACTGCTTTTAGTACTAAAACAAATAGGAATAGAAACTAAATAATCTACCTCTGTCTGGAATCTGGATATATTGCATTTGGCAAGATCATCAACTATCTGTAGGCTGTTCTCATGTTGCAATGAGAAAGAATTATCCAGGATATTAAGTACTCTGCCAAACTGCCAACTGACTTAACTGATGATTTTAGACGCGCAATTCTGTAAAAATAAGGATAAAATTGTTAAGAAATACACGAAACAGGCTTCTGAGTGGGATGTTATGAAGGTTTCGTGAGATCCTCACAATTTATCACCAGGCTACTTCGAAAACAAATTAATTTCACGACTACTTATTACTTACTAGACTACATTCCAGTTCTAATAATCTTTTATTCCTTGAATGACTTTCTCCTATTGCATATCTCTTATATACTTAGGTACTTGTACCTCATTTGTGAATAGGTATCTATTAACTAGAGTGAATACTTAAAACTCATTCAGATGAACCTGACGTATTCCTACCGTATGTAATACGGAGACCATATTAAATGCACGGCACTACATTTAGGTGGACGAATTTTATTACTGTAGTTGAATAAATTGTATCCGACAGAAATATGTATTAAATCAGTATCTGCACGTTATAGTAGAGTTTGCAACTAGTATTTTGCTTAGAAATGCTATTCCTAATACCTATACACACTTTATTAGAATCCGGAACTGCGTATTACTTAGTTTTCTTCAACGCCAAAGAAAATACTATTTTTAGTTTGCTGTACGATACTCAGAAGTTGAAAACGGAAGCATTCATGCATAGAGAAAGTGCGTAGGTACGTATATATGCCTGAATATTTTAAGAAACTAACTATAACGTCAAAAAGCTGACCTACATATTTTACTTCTTTGGTTTCTCACGTGTACACTGCACTGTACGTAAATAACTGTGTGTAATATACCTACTCTTGATTTGCATGCAAAAGATTTAGCAAAGGTATTCCTAGAAAAGCTTAAAATATTAATCTCCTTATGCTAATTTTATTAATTCCAGTTCTTTAATGTAATCCGGATACTGCATGCCTCATTGACTACCTAATACATAACCTAAATACATTTCTTAATGGTTATTACTCCCACGCACAATTTTTATAATTATTATAGTGTTAAGCGGTTACTGCGTTACTTATACTGGGTTCCAATTTACAATGACAATAGTTTATGCATGGTTAGATTTTACGAGTAGGCTGTATTAGCACTGCTTTGTAATTACTAATTTTGGCAATTTAGTATTTAATCAGTGTATTGATCAGTTACATGGTTGCAAAACAAAAGTTTTCAGCATCTGCAGATAACGAATATAGCTGTGAATAATGAACAGCAGTTCAAAATGGCCAAAATTCACATACCTATAAATAATTACAATCGTGTCTTCTACAGAAGTTGTAAATAACTGGATTCCCAGTGAGCATAAACGCAAAATAATACGCAAAAACAGCCAACCATTTCAAAAGTGTGCTTTAGTAAACAGAATAATAACATGTAAGTGCGTCAAACATTTCAATACAATTTGTATATTTGAGCACTTATATAGTAGAGAGTTTACAAAGGTTATTTACAAAGGTTTACAAAGGTAATTTATGCAATAATTAGCAGTAAACTGCTTAGCGTCATATTGTCAACTGAGCAATGAACTTCTATGGACTTGCATGTACTTACAACGCAGTAAAATAAGCTACTAAGAACTAAAAGGGTCTTATTGCGTAATCATTAATAATGTACGTAGTTGGCATTCACAGCATTAAACATAGAATCAATTTTCTTCTTATGCAATGTACTATGTTAGTACACAACTTACATAGCTACTGGGGAAAGTTTCAGATTTCTATTCCAAGGATGCGTACTGCACTTAAGACGTGTGTAGTTTGTAAATATTTGCCAGCAAATACCCCTAGTTTGCAATGTATCTAAAATTCTCAAGGATTTACACTGACTGGACCAATTCCGGCAATGAAATTACATGCTAGCGGAAATACGTACGCATTTGCGTTATACTCACTATATGTCTGGCTCCAAACGAAATATGGAACTATATATTATGTAATTTACAAAGTATACTAAAGTACGAGTACAAGTACAAGCCATGGAGTCAACACATGCAAAGAGTGTATACTATGTAAAACGATCTTGAGTTATATGCGAATAACCTTAGTAGGAACACTTTATGCTTACTACAGAAAATATATATCAGTTCGTTTCGGAAGTAGCAATGCAAATACACCCGTGTAAATAGTTGACATTCGATTTAGTTTGATTTATCTGTATTGGTATTGCTATTCCATGCAAGCCGTAGTTATAGTAAGAACAGTAAGGATCATTTATACAGATCAGTTTTGATGTAGTAGTTGTACTGATATTTTTCTTACCAAAACTAGGTAAGGAAAATATTGGGGAGAACGCGAACAAAATCAGCATAACTAAATTGAAAATGCTAATTTAGTTTACTTAAATCCGAGGTGGCTTGCACTTTTTCTGAAATGTAAGCCCTGACAATGCTGACAAGCTATGACAAGCAAAGTTGATCCTTTACTTTTAGTTTAGTGTTGCTAAGCACTTTTAGTAAGTATACACAGACCTTGTTACTAGTAAGCTCATGTATTTATGTATTATACGAAATGGACTAAATTACTTACGTAGCAAAATTATCTAGATAGATATATTCAAATAGGAAAGTTTTGTAGCTTAGTCCTTTTGTAAAGTAAATTTATTGTTATAATATAGTACTTCATATAATAACTACCACATATATGAATCTTTCGTATTTGGGAAGCGTTTTCTAAAATTGCTTAAATAGATCTCTAATAATACCAAAACTCTGATCCGAAATGTCTTCACTGGAAGAAAATGCTAGCGAGTCTACCAATTCTAGTCGTCGAATGCTTCAACTGTGTAAACAAGTATCATTTAGTCCATCCTGTGACAAAAATATACTTTCCGAAGAAGTAAACTCTAGAAATAATCTTGGAAGCCATTTTTTTCACCGTCATTCTTTACAGTTTGGAAGACAACTTTCACACTCTTCAAATCGACATTCGCAAAGATTGACTCATTTTGTTAATTTGGTCAAATCATCTCATAGTTCAGGGTTGGGACAATTAAAAAGACGAATCGGTCATGAATATCTTATGACAAAAGTTGATGTAAGTGAACATTTGGTACAAAAGTGGATGAAATCTGTATTTTTAAAGATACAAAATAAAAATCATGTTAATTATTTTTGCTAGGTAGGATTCAATTTACGAACGCATATTCGGTTTTCTCACTACAAAAGAAATAAGGAACTGCAGCTACGTTTGTAAATTGTGGATGAAAATATGTATGCCTAGATTGGGAGGAATTGTAATTTTTGACGGGAAAGGCCATTCCAATAGAACTAAAGAGAAACTGGTGAAAAGATTTTTAAAAAGTATTCGGGAAAAAGAAGAGAATTTTCGGCATCCGTGTAAAATTCGGTTTTTGGATTCAACAGAGGAACAAATAAAAGAACTCACCGGCAGAGAATATTCAGATAGCCTTAGTCTCTGTGTGAGGAATATGACACATCTAAACTTTAGCAATTGTCAGTTGAGGTGGAAAACTTTGTTGGACCTTTTGCTCCATTTTGAAAACCTTAAGACTCTTATTGATGACAATAGCCAACATTATACATTTCAAAATAGGGTATTTCGGATCCCTTCCGTTCAGACTTGTGTATCCGATATCCTTAGCACAATTGTTGGAAAGGAAAACGGTTTAGCAAAAGTAAAATCCGTGAAAATCGTTCGAAAGTCTGTCAACCAAGAAATTAATAACTATATCACTCTACTCCGAGGATCTGTTAAGAATTTACACGAATTCTGCTTGGTAATTGGCTGTTCTGGTTCTGAAGTGCAGATAGAAAATGCAAATATTTTGCCAAGTTCTGCTGATATTATGGATATGACGGAATTTATTGCAAATTTGAGATTATTCCTAATGAGTCAAGCGAAAAATCTTAAGAAAATTAGTTTCAAATGGAATTCTTCAATGCATACGGATTTATTTTCAAAATGTATGGAAGTCCTGAGACATATTGATTGTTTCCCTGTACTTTCTGAGCTTACTCTCTCCATTGACAAAAATTCAATGAAAACCCCCAAATTCTTATGTACTTTTATGAAGTTTGTTCGAACAAACTCTGAAAAGGTTCTGCGAATATTGCGTTTATCAGTTATTATATTGGGATCCCATTGGAAGGACACAATAGAAGAATTAGAAGAAATGGTCAACGACAGTTCATTCAGCACCAGCTTAGAACTAGGAATTGAATTAAATGATTCATGCGGAAAAGTTGGCACTTCTCTCAATAGGAAGTTTCTCGGTTTGAATTTGTTTGTAATGTACACTAACAATTTGGCCATTCATGTGGAAAATAAGGAGACCGCATCACTTACTGAATTTCTACCCCAAGAAATTGACAAACAGTATCTACGAGTCAGGAAATTAAATATAGACTTTGCAAGTGGAAACTTTCCAAGTTTCACATCTTTTAATATGGACACAATTGCTCATAATTTCCCGAACTTAACGGAACTAGTCATGGACGATGAGGGACAAAGGAATGTTTTGACAAGGAAAAAGAATGGATCTGCAGCCACTTTGGGTGATGAGGAGATACAGCTTATTTCAGCTATACTTGTCAAGCTTAAAATACTACGCATTTGGACGGACTTAAAAAATCTAACGGATTATGGAATTACTGGAATTTGTCCAGAAGAGATTTATTCACTACAAACAAAACGGACTCGTTCCGTGAATGGAGTTGAGCACGATCTGAGAAGTTCCTTTAGCAGCTTGTCCGGTAGGATATACATATTTTGCAAAAATAATCCTTTTTATTCCACAAATGCAAAAAGTGTATAATACGATCTTTATAAAACGTAGATATTCGTGAATTATCCTTAAGAGGAGTAGGAGATGGGGTTACGAGTATTTCCGCACGTCATGGGTTTGAAAATCTGACTAAATTAAAATTGTTGGAAATCGCAGGAGCCTTTAAGGTTATTTTCTCCAAAATTAAACATCTTGGAAAATGTTCAGGGAACTAATATTGTATCATGATTACGTAATAGATCAGCAGATCAGCTAGAAAGATTTTGGCGAATAAAATCAAGAAGTATGACGCGGAGTGCATTCTGAAATTATCCAAGATCTAAGTCATTTCTAAAATCATCTTCATCTGTTTCGTGGACTCTGGCATAAAACGATTTCAAGAATCGATGAATTTCTTTGGGTTGGAATCCTGCATAAAGGTTCCCTTGGTTTCCTTAGACGAGAAAGCAAACCATCACTTTGTAAATATTTGAGTCACATAGATCATTAAAAAGAATATATTTATGCACTTTATATGAATGTAAATCATCGTATATGTGCAGAAATGCGTCCGAATGCTATGTCCTTTGTTAGTAAAGCAATAAAAATATATTGATATGTAAGTAAAATGAAGCATGCACTATTTAATCGGGCTTGGAATCGAAAAAGTAGTGAAGAATCCTTCACAGTCCCAAATCTTGATTCCCAAACGACGAGACAGAAGTATTTAAAATGTTCCAATATTAGCAACCTCACAGTAAGTCACATAATTATAGAAAGTGAATTCATTGCGTAATATATGCAGGCAAAGGGATCTGGGAACTTTTCAACGAAAATAGATTTACTTGTTATTCCACATTAAAATTATTCTTTAGGACGCTTGTTTCGAAAACCTGTTCAGTTATCTAAGCGGAGTGGATTTAAAAAACTGTCGGTTTGTATGCAGTCAATGGAGAGACTACGTAGACGATATTTTAGGGACAAAAACTCAAATTGTACTTAACGGTCTGGCGTTCAAAATAGGTGCATTCGAATTTCCAACGATGTTCGTGAATGCCAAAACGAAACGATATTTGAAAAAGTACGATACTCAATTTTCTCTATGGACATCACTGCGAATGCTTGCAATTTATGAGTACCAGATTATGGACGTAATTCAGACTCCAGCTTTTGAACTGGCAGTAAATCACATCACAACATTAGAACTTAAATACTGTTCGCTATCTTGGGTTAATTTGGCAAATATTCTGAAGAAATTCGCGAGTTTGGAAAATTTGAAACTGATTAAGAATATTTATTACTATCGATCGGTTTTCTTGGAGGATTTTATTTTTATTTGGGGAGGAGAAACTCTCGTAGCTGCCAAGTATGCAAAATACTGGCCTAGTTTCCCCAAAAAGGAGGAAGGGAAATATTGCCAAAATTTAAAGAATGTTTACATCGAAGAAACACCCAATATGTTTCTGGATCCAGGTCTGAGTTTACCTAGGCGGGGAACTGTGGAGTTAATGTCAATTCTTCGAAAGCTAAGAGTAAAATGCGAGAAGTTGCACTTTTGCCTCGAACTTCAAGAAGCTTTGACTACAATCAATGAACAGAATTTGCTTTGGCTAAAATTGACGAAATTCATTAGCACTTGCAATATCAAGATTCTGCATCTGGAAGCATCGGATAATAGTGATGTGTGGTCTTTTGAAAGATTTCTGTTATTAACAGCAGGATTATTCGCTCTATTCCCTGTAACAACAATTGAAGAATTATATTTGTCTTTCCCAAAATTAAACATTGAAACCTTAATGATATCCGACCTCCTAGAATTTACAACCTTTATCGGAGGACTAAAAAACTTGAAGCTATTAGAGGTGGGAAACTTTATTTTTGATGCGAATACGTGTGACCTATTTCCAAATCTTCAACCAAAGCAAAATAGATGCAAATTGCATGTAGGAATTTTTCTGACAGACAAAAATGGTTCTGAAGATGTGCAGAATTCATTATTACAACTAAATACTACTTACTTCAAGAGAATTATATCAGAGATCAATCTACTTATCTATGATAAGGTTGCTCTGGTCGACCTGGAACCTATGTTGCCAGTTTCCTATGATTTTGATGGAAATTATGACTTGAGGAGAAATTTTTCTAAGGTTAAGAAATTCCAAGTACGCTTTTCTAGTGGAGAAATCAGACCCAATTTTAAGTCCTTCAATATTGATATACTTACTAGAATGTTCCCTAATTTGACCACACTAACATTGTATTCTGGACCTTACACAAATCTTGGCTACCGTAATTCATTGAGGAACAAAACGGCTCAAAATGCTGTCATTAGCGATTACGACTTAAGACTCATAATGCAGAATATGGGTCGGCTAAAGAATATTACCCTTTGGGCGAATTTAGAAAATGTCACCGATTTTGGAATAACGGGCAGAATGTTCCAGTTTTCGGATGAATGCACAGTTGGATATTGCTTTTCTAATTTAAAAGGTATTTTAAGTATGTTGCAATTCAGTTTACAACTAGATTCTATCACTATTAAAAATTCCTGTATCTCCATATAAATTGTAACAGATCTCCAGAAAGTATCTCTTAGAGGAATAGGCAAGCAAGTTACAAATCATTCTGCCTTCCATGGGTTCAACGATTTACCTGACTTAAAATTCTTAGAGATCATTGGAAAACATAAGGTGAAAACAATTCATTTAAGCGTACATTAATTTAAGAAAGACCTGTCTTGATGCCAAGTTTGACAACTGCACTGGGTCACAATTACAGATATCTGGTGTTGGAAAAGCTTTTCTCAGAAATAAATCCCACAATGGAGTTTTCCGGTTCAAAATATGAGTGCTTATAGCTTTGCAGAAAAACAAACTATTTAGACTATATATTATATTGCAAGATGTTTTTTAAAAGTTTAGTAATAAATACAGATAATGCAATTAAAGACAGTCTGCTAAAGGTGAGCAGCATGTATGTATAGGTATGTAATAGCAAATGGATTTTGGAATGGCAATAGCAATTGAGAATAAGATGAAACAAGAAATCGAGCAGATTTCTGTTAAAATTAGCATTGAATACAGTTTTGACAGTATTATTCTTCGTGCATTCATATTTATTTCAGAAAATCATAAAAATGTTCAACTTAAATTATAATAGTAAATGAACTGCATTTTCCATTGCAATACTTTATGCCCTTAACCCCCAAGGCAACTTCATTAGTGACGCTTAGTATATTTATGATAAACAAACGTAAACTATAAACTTTACTATTTCAACATTTCCCCATCACAAAATGATTTTTACCTATTATTACTATTGAATAACTTATGTATAGCTAAATTACTAAATTCGAATACCAGTTAAATGTTATCAAAATTATTGGGTTTGTCATACAATACACACTAAAATGCATGCATCAAGTATTTTAAAAGGTCCCGTCCATTGTATCGAAATCGTAATTTGTAGCTAAAGTTTTGCTAAATCCAGCTGTTACTGAATGTGTCATGGATGCTATAAATCGGTACAAAAATGAGCCTACATAAATATTTACACCAGTAATAATACAAATTCTCAAGAATTAAAACATAAGCATTTTCTGATTTTCAGCATGCTAGCATTTTTAGATCCAGATCATTGGGACTACAACTACTATCTCAATGAAAATACTGTCGTTGCAGAATACCCTGCGCTTTCTAATAATGCACATTTACAAGATGACTTCAAATTGCTCCCCGTAAACCTATATAATAAGTCTTCTCAAAATAAATTCTTAAATATCATTTAATTTCTCTGTTACTCTGCTTTCCCATACTGATATACTTTGTCTTTTTTACGAAGGGTAAGCTTACCAAACACATATTTAGTTTCCTAAATGTGTCTGATCTCAAGCATTGCCGATTAGTAAGCCATTATTGGAAAGAAAGCATTCGCCCGATTTTCCAAACAAAGACGTGTTTCATTCTTGATGGAGAAAGGTACAAGTGGAAATTTTTCCTTGACGGAACTTGTAAGAGTCAGTTCACTCAGTTCATGTCAACATGTTCCTCAAAATTTAAGCTGTGGTCATCCATGAGAATTCGGAAGGTTTCCACCGATCAACTGAACTTCTTGATAGCTAATTACGAGTTTGGTCACGCTGTGAAGCATATTTCCCTTCTCCAGTTTGTGGAATGCCAACTGGAATGGAAAGCTTTGATGGGATTCCTCCGTCACTTTGAAAATTTAGAAACCTTGGAAGATATTAAGGGGAGGCATTTTCTAGATCAACCGCTAATGCAAAGATTGATGAGTTTCCTTCGGAGGAATGAGTACCAAACACCAAATGACCTAAATAAAATAATTGAGAGCGAATCTTTAGGAGGAGGAAGCTCATTTTGGAAATTGAAAAGCATTCGCATAGTTGAGAATGACGTTTGCAACTCGGAAACGGAGGAAATCTTTAGTATTCTAAATGGAAGGACGGGAGAGATTGACGAAGTTGAATTGGATATCGGAGAACAAACTGCAGCTATCGAGAGTCCTCACAGACAAACAGAATATTGGTCAAATATTATCTACTGTTTGAGAATGAAGGATGTAAAGAAGCTAACAATTAAATCTTCGCATTATTTGCATAACGGGTTTTCAAAAAGATTCTTTTTGTACTTCTCACATTGGAAATGTACTCCTGGAACTGCATTTAGGAGGCTAACAGAATTAACAATTGATATAAAACCGATTCAACTCTGGAAAACTTTTCAAGATCAGTTTATCCCCTTTGTCCGAACGTTGAAATGCCTGGAGAAACTATCTATCCAACTAATGGTGATGAGAGAAAGTCAGGAGAATCTTTTACATGCACTCAAAAGGGCAATCCCTAAAGAATGTGCTTTCCAATTTGGAATTACGATTGACGACTACGGTGGACTGATTGCAGCTTCTCAAATACAGAATGCAATGATGCAGCCCTTATATTTTGACCATTTGACTACCCTGGATATTGTTATTTTGACCGCAACTATTATAGAAGCTAGAGAATTGTTTCCATACGATATGGCATTAAGAGCTAAATTCCCAAAAGTCAGCGAACTCACTTTTTCCACTAAATTGACACACAGGACAAGTTTCTACACTTACAATCTCAATATTGTTATCGCCACCTTCCCAAATGTGACCAAACTTGTTATTGACGATGGAACTCGGAAAACTGATTCTTCTGGATGTCCATCAGGGGCTATGATTTCAGATGATGATATGCAACTTATTTTGCAATATTATATTCTGCTACAGAAACTGGAGTTAAATGTCAATATGATGTTCGTATCTGATACGGGAATGACTGGCTTGACTTATAATGTCGTTGATACAATGGTTGATACAGTAAATACTCAGAGAGTGGGCTATTCCTTTTCAAATTTAAAATGTAAGCCGATTTTATGAAAATGAATAATGTTTCAAAAGTCTGGAAACCTAAGAATGCAATCTTGTTTTCTTCTACTTTCCCCATACAATTTGTGAAAATTCTTACTCAAATTTTGCCTTTATTATTACGTATTTGAAATTATCCCTATTTGTAAGTACACTCTGTGGTCCCAGTCTGTTTAAATATTTTGAAGATTTGTGGACCATAATATATTACAACAGTAATTTTTGCAAAAAAACAATATCATGTCTGGGGAAAGCAGGAGAAAGCATTGTCTAATTTAAGTGATATGAAACGTAACGTAAGAATGTACTTATATACGTACAATTCTTTGCCTTTAAAAAAATTTCTAAAAAATTACAGACCTAAAGTATCTCTCGCTAGAAGGACTAGGAAACCTTATTACTGACAAAACTGCACTCGATGCTTTCAATGGTCTTCAGCATTCCTTACAATATTTGAAACTATCTGGAGCTCATAAGGTAAATAATTACCATTTAAGCCCGATTTAATTTTCTACTAAGGAAAACCGTACCTACCGACACAATGAGAATTGTAAATGTTCATGTAATCAGTCTACATAATTTTATATGGTTAGGTGACGGAAACAGGAGAATCACATCTTAAGTCCTTATTTTCTACCAGTAAATTTGCAATGGAAATAGCGAAGGAATAGTTGAAGACTAACTCAATGCTTGCTAAACTTAAAATTGTTACAATTTGGATTTGTACATCCACATCTCTATAAAATTTGTGAATGGGAATACATGTCGAATGTATAAATAGTTGATCTTTACATGCAGCTCCAATACATACCATTGCTTACTGTACCTTCACTACTTTCTCTTTAATTTTATTCTTTGGCCCAAGACTCAAAAGGGTACAACCTGACTTGATTTATCAAAAATTGATACATAATATTACTATACATTTGAAAGTGGAGACGTTTGGAAAATTTTTTATTAACTAAAAACACAAGATTATAATGCTTAGCTAAACTTATAAAATTGGGACACATTCTTAGTTTTACTTTTCTTCATTTTATCAAATTGCTTTTTATTTTTATATTTGAGAATCTCAAATTCTTCGTCCGATTCAGTTTCGCATAGTAATGATCTCCGGGAGTCCAGAAATTGTTCTTCTAAGTAGTGACGACGAGCTAGTAGCTTTACCCGTTTTTTCTTTTTTAATATTTTAGCCTTTCCAGAGCGATCAGGACATTGGTCGAGGTAATTTATTCTCCATCCAGTTCCATCATCCGAATCCTGTCCTTGCTCCAACTGTCCCACATATGACTCACGTTGATAGAAGGAGTTGAAATTACTGAAATCATTGAAATCTTGTGTTACTAGAAGTTACTAGGATTTATTGATTGTGTAAAATGTATTGATAACAGCTAATTAACGTAATAATAAGCTAATGTAATGTAAACCAATATAAAACTATAGGTAATTTAGCTGTTGGTGTTAGATAAAAAAGGGAAACTGACCTGACTATAACTGGCACCGGAAGTGATATAGTGAGCACACCAGTAACAGCACATAAACCTCCCACAATTTTCCCCAACACACCTAGGAAGGAACAAGGACGTACTTTAAAATAGTAACTTAGACAGAGAATCTGCTAATTATGCTTATTAATTATTATTACCCGTGGGGACTTCATCTCCAAATCCTACAGTAGTCATTGTGACAACAGAAAACCAGAAACTTGCAGGAATTGAGACAAATTTCGTATCAGGGATACTTTGTTCTGCGAAAAATATGGCGCTGGAAAAGAGCACAATCTGTACAATTCAAAAATTAGGCACTTGAATTTGAAATCAAATACTTTTGGATCCGGGGATTTGAATTATTGTCCTTTTAATTGAAATATGTATAGTACAATAGTATAATTACACAAATAATGAGGAAGAAAACCAGCATGCCCAATTCCCTTAACGAAGCTTTCAAAGTCTTTCCAAGGACTTTTAATCCTGTTTACAATTAGGTACAGATCAGCAATTATAGTTAATGCATAATTAAGCTATGTAGTTAAAATTGACTTAAGTAAATAACCTTTGGAGTGACGAGAGAGTTTAAAAATTCGAAAGACTCGGACGAGTCGAATCACACGAAATACAGATAAAGATGAAGCTTTGCCTCTGCTTTTAGGTTTTGGTGCTCCGCTTGCAATACGAGCTGCTAGAGCCTGGGCTCTCTTCATTGCTTCATATTGTCCGATAAAATGAGATATAAGTCCAAAAAAGTAGGGTAATATTGCAACCAAGTCGATAATATTCATGATATCGGAGAAGAATACGTAATGGTTGGGACATAAAATTGCTCTCGTCACAAACTCAAACACAAACCAGGAAATACATATTGTCTCAAGATAATACATCGGGTCGTAAATATCCAATCTTTCTATTGCTTCTTCCTCATCCTCTTCATCTCCATTGCCACCTTCGGTACTGAATACCTGGTGTTCACCTTCCTTAGAAAACTGAATTCAAAAGCAAAGTACTAGTATGATAGGTAACAAAATGTGTTTGCTCAAAGAAACATAATAATGCATTACTGAATACTTAACATTATCTGGGTTCAAATAATATTTACAGGATGTAAGCAAATATTCGCTCTGACAAACTTTCTCCTAATTTCTTTGTAATTGTTACAGTTCTCTATTTATATGGAGCAAGAAGGAGGAAGCCTGATGCTTCCTCGTACTTGCTTCGTATTACTTAAGTTCCTTTATCGCTCTACAGTATATTTGCATGATAGCTCACCTCCGGTGTAGTTTCCATACAAAATGCGTATATCGAAATGACAATGACGAAGATCGAAAAAATAGCCACAACCCTGAAATGCACGAAGGCAAATTGTGTTACGCAATAATAATAATAATAATAATGTTTCATTTTAATATCCTGCCAACTATACTTATAACTTTCAAAAATACATGTAGGAGCTTTGAAATGATTTTATATTACTTTGCCTGAGTACTGCTCTCCGGATATTCAATGAGCAACCATAGTTTCCTTTTGAGGAGATGTGAGGGCATTTCTTTCTCTTCATCTGCAGCTAACCCTTCGGTTTCCTTCAGTTTATCAATAGTTTCATCGCCAAGTTCATAAAAATCGAGTTCTTCAAAAAAGACATCAACATGAATGTTATTGGGACATCGAAGGACACCTCCACTTTGATAATAGTACATGACAGCTGAAAGATAAAATACTTTCGGATAAAATGTCATTAATACTAATACTATAGTCAAAGGAAGTTTGGATGTAGAGTAAAAGTTGTTACCCTCAAATGAGGGCCTGTGCCTGTCCAAAAAGTATTCGTTTGTTTCAGGGTTAAAAAGTCTTGCCCTTTTATGAGGATTTCCAAGAAGCGTGTTTGGAAATCTTGAAAGCGTTCTTATTTGTGTGTCAAATTTCAATCCGCTTACATTTATCACAATACGCTCGCATTTTGTATGATCATGGGGGACTGGTTCGACTTGAGGTGTCTCGTCTACTTCCAGACGAGTACTACTGAAAATCGGGAGCTTCAGGGCATGATGTAGTTTATGCTCCTCCTCCAAAGCATCACGCAAACTTTTGAAATATAGTCTAGACTTTGCTTTTTCGACTTTTCTACGGCGACGGGGTCGCTGAGGATTCTGAAAGTCCCAGTATTTGTATTTCCCCCATTCATCTCTATATTTTGGAACGAGAAAAGCGTCAACCACAAAATTCCACAGTCGCCTCCTTTGTCTCTTCATAGATTTTCGAAAATATGGCCATAGCGATGCAAAATGTATTTCTTTTAGAAGAGATACAAACTTTTCTACTGCAGTTTCACCTGGAGGTTCTCTGTAAAAGATATCAAGATTTATTTATTTCTTAAAATAAATCATTCGAGTGGTTTTGTTAGAATTTCCAAGTTCCAACTTACATTATAGGCTTAAGCTTCTTCCTTTTCTTTCTCATGAAATGAAAGGTTACGCCGGCAAGTAGCAGACTTATGATGACAAAGCCATGAATAAGGCCGACAGGATTAGCAAGGAGCGATGAAATAGATTCAGTAAAGTAGTTCATTGTCAATTATTTTGTGCCGTAGGATTAACTTTATGCAGGTTCCTCGGAATTCATGGTCTACAACACAAATTACTGATAGAATACAAAAACTAAACAGTAATAATAGTAGAACTTTATCTTTTAGCACAAAGCACGTATTTTAGCACGACTTTCGCCATTGGCCAAATTCTAAAAGTTGAAGATCGATTGTAAATCATTTTTTTTCAAAAAAATAAAGGTATTGGTGATTTGGTGCCCATGGTATCAAAAATGTGGAACATCATTATCAAGATAGAAAGGAACCCACAGTTCATCAAGAGTCATCTTCTCCTACCATTTTCCAAGAATTTAGCGTAAAGTCAGATTATACGGTACCAATATACTTCTATTACCTAGTGGTAAAGGCAGATTTCCCTAATAGTCATAATAGTAAGAATTGAGGTACATAAATGACACATTATTAGTTTCCTACTAAGAATGAAACAAAATGAAGTATTCACTAACATACTGTAACTATAAATTAAATTCTTGTTGAATGGATGTGCTACCTTTACAATGGCCCTATCTGTAATCCAAAGGTAAATAATACCGTATTCCCATTGTTGTTGTATGGATTTTAGCATTAATTGCAAGGATGTTGTTGGATCTGTTATGAAAATGCGTAAGAAAATAATATTGATCCTAGATTATTTTCAACCGGGTCAAATCTCAATAGTGGAAACAATAACTCAAATGGGTTGACTTCTGACTGGGTTAATGGAATTCCGGTACAGGACAAAAAACACATAGTACAAGCTTTTATTTCTAGAAGATTACATTACTATATAAAAAGATTGCAAGATATTTATAGTATATCCGTATGTACATGATATTTGATAGGAATCCATCCTGGAAAGTATTTTTGACCAATTAAGTGGAGAAGATTTAAAGAATTGCCGAGAAGTTTGTAAGGCATGGTCCATCTTAACCGTGCCCCAATTTACGAACAGAACGTGCGTGGCCTACGATTGTCGAAAAGAGAAAACAAATTTCAAATACTTCAGCTCGACAAGAACAAGTAGACGCTTAGTGAAATTTTTGTCCGTTTCTGCCATTGGGTTCACTGCGTGGAATGAAATGCGAGTTAAATCCTTAAATAGTGAAGGAATGCGCATA
Source organism: Tomocerus mixtus (assembly GCA_034694165.1). Classification (NCBI taxonomy): domain Eukaryota; kingdom Metazoa; phylum Arthropoda; class Collembola; order Entomobryomorpha; family Tomoceridae; genus Tomocerus; species Tomocerus mixtus. Next base: position 19,663 of record JAQFYC010001212.1, on the reverse strand, counting down.
TTTCTGAATAAAATCCCGGAAGAATTGCATTATCGCTCATTACAGAATATAACTTCTTTGGAAATTAGTGAATGTATCATAAAATGGGGACGCATGGCAAAATTTCTAAGGTTATTCGAGAATCTGAAGGAATACAAGGATATCATGAATATAAATTACATTGGGAATGTATCACACTGTATTTGTGGAAATGAGCAGTCTGCATTCGAATACCTAGAGGAAAGATTCGGAACAAAACCCTTTTCGATAACTTCACTAAAGATTGTTAGGAAAGAAACAACTTGTAGTTTAAATCTGCTCCTCAAACTTATGCTGCGGACTTGTCGAGAATTGGAAACTTTTCAGTTAGATTTATCCAACAATGACTTTGGTTGGATTCCAACAATTGATCGTACAGAATTTTCAACACTTTTGGCCTTTGTCATCCTGAGACAGTTGCGAACTCTGCATAATCTATCATTTTCTTGGTTCTGTGCCCGAAGTAGTTTTTATTTTGACGATTTCATGCTTACCTTAGGGATTATCTTCGCAGGAGACCTTCAACTAACATCATTAACCTTACATTTTGAATGGATTATCCTAAGTCATGATGATATGGAAACATTACTCATTCCATTTATCCAACGATTTACAAATCTTAAAAAATTAGCCCTTGCAAAAATTATTTTGCACGCTCACTCTGCACACAGACTCGAAATGCTCCGTCCAGTTAACTGTCCGAATTGTGATTGCGACTTTTCAATTGTATTCACCGATCATATAGGCCTTGAAAATCATGAGCAAATTCTTGCAATCTTAGAAGGGAGTCGAGTAATGATCAATTGCGTTTACTCCATAAGGATTGCTATTGCGGAGATATATACTACAGAATTAGGCCAATTAATTTCAGTAGATAATAATTTTTCGATTTATACACACACAAAGGAACTAATGGTCAACATCGGGTGGTTTCCTTTAGGAACCGAATTTCGGCGTTTCAATATCTCTCTCATAGTTCTCTCTTTTCCTAATTTAACAACATTATGGATCCTGGATGGACCTCGATTTCTTTACAGAGGCTCCGGAAATATTAGACGACAGTGTCAAAGAATGAGCCCAGCTACATTGGGAGATTCCGATATGCAAACAATAATAGATGGACTTCCGAATTTAAAAAATTTAAGACTCAGGGTCAGAATGGTCAACCTCACTGATTGTGGTTTAACTGGCCTATCGCTTTTCGCTAGGGAAAGAATCATTAGCAACAAAGATGCTGGATTTTGTGATCAAAGTGACTTTTCTGGCTCATGCCTCTCAAAATTGCGAAGTAACGAAAAATTAACAAAAAAGTTCAAAACAACTTGCCTAAAGATATAGAAAAAATGTCATTATATGTTTCATATTGGTAACTAGTTTTATTTTTCAACAGATCTCGAAGAAATAATGTTGAAAGGATTGGGAAAAGGAATTTCAGATATAAGTCTTTATTTGGCTTTCAGCGATTTGCCCAAATTGAAAATAATTCACATCTATGGCGCAACGAGTATTACTAAAGCTGGAAAAAAGTTTCTCTATGCGACTTATCCCGCATCAGCAGGATGCACTATTCATACTAACATCTAATGACCAAGGCCGGACGCAGGAAAAAATTTCGGGAGGGGCTCAAAATATGACGGTTGAAAAGCAGCAAAAAATCTCGCACAGTGCGAAATTTTTTGGCATTTTTTGTTCATTTTTGCCCAATTTTACAATAGGTGACTGATTTTACCTCCAAATTACAGCGAGGTGCGTTACATTTTTGCTGTTTTTATGCAAATTATAGATTTGAAACATACAAATTTAACGAAATCGCGCGCAGCGCGAAATTTTTTTCCGTTTTTTGTTCATTTTTGCCATTTTTGGCCATAATATCTAGTGTACGCCGAAAATTTCGGGAGGGGCTTGAGCCCCCATAGCCCCCCCTCTGGGTCCGGCCTTGCTAATGACGCTGTAATAGTTTAATTCTCTTCCATTCTAATCACAAAACTGCAAAATTGATATGGATATTAAATCCAGATTGTATTGTATCGCATGAATAATTGAGTAGGCTTTATTACAGATTAATTAATAAGAAATGCATCACCCCTTTACCATATAAAATGGAGAATGCAAATTAAAATACTATGCAATAACGTTTATTTAAGGTGCATTGACTGGTTTATGGAAAAATTGTTATCACTTTCAGAATTTTGGTTGCAATTATTTATAACGTAAGTACATCTATATTGATCAGCTAATTTTTTGTCTTATAAATATTGTCCAACATGTCCTATTACTAGGAAATGTATAGGAATTTTTCTTTAGTGAGAGTAGGTACATAGGTTGTCCCTTTTAGTTTTAGTCCCAATCATGCAGCTTAAATTGCAAATTATTTTAGGTTAAGGTAAAGCGTTAAGAATGGGACGAAACGATTATGTACCTTTTATCTGTACTTTCATTCTACAATCATTGTATATGCAGTATGTACCTATACATATATTACCCTCTCACTGACTAAGAATTCATTTCGAATGCTATTTATTTAATGATAGGTTGCTTTCACGGGAGTAAAAGTGGAAATAAGCAGTACGTGCATGTTATTTGGTAGTAGCATTTAGACAGAACAGTAACTACCACGATTTTCCGATAGTCCAGCTTGATATTCCTTATAATTATATTGGCAACATGTTTGGTAGAGAGATATTAACTGGCATTTTGTCTCCTAGCGGCTGTGGAATTGCCACAATTTGTGATTTCCCTTCAGTTGCATTGTAGTATGTAGTATTTTCTACAGGAAGGTACAAATATAAAGAATCTAGTAAAATTAACGCGCAAGCTTTCTCTAGCAATCTCTTCTAATTTTGATCTCCAATAATGGCCACATCGTTTATTTATGACCACAATTTTTGTAAATACTAACAAAATAACCTTGATTGAATTGAGAAAGTAAAAGAAAGCGAATGTTTGACTGTTTACTTGATACTGATATGTGTACCAGTCTGTATATAGTACATAGTATACATAGCCATGTAATTTGGTCGATATATTCAATTTAACCTTATGCTCCTATAGGAAATATGTAATAATATTGGAAATACTAGTATTTGATCTGGATGATATTTTTAGTAACTATACACACTATGCCATTCACATGTTCACCACATCTGAGAGCGACAAGATCACGAAAGGAGTGACACAGACTAAAGAACTGACGCACTAACAAAATTATGTGAGACTTCTTGGAGAAGACTGACACCATCCATCTGATGCTTTTCATTGTATGTAGGTATTTCTACGTAGTAATATTATTAGGACAATCTATACTTAGACGAACGAAATATAATAAGAACTCAAAATAAGATGTCTAATCGTGATCGCGACGAACTTTGGAAATGTTCCATGATCTTAAAGGTCTTTTAAAGATGAAAGAGAGGTAAGAAAAATTCCAGTCCACTCAACTTATTGTTAGCTGAAGAAAATTCTAATCTTGTAAGACGCTAGATAAGAATCATAATAGTAAAAGTAGAAAGTCTGTCTTGACAGACATACAATTTGGCTGCCAGACCAAAGAAAACCCATTGGGAACTTTCCTTATCCTTTGACACTATGAAGAAAGTTGTGCGGTTGTGGTTTTGGTATAGGTTGTTCAATTCTATATATGCATATACATCCAGATTTCCTATAGTACAGATAGTACAGATATACATAATATTTATGGTATTTCTGGTACAATATTCAACATCAATATTTTACTTTAGTCTCCATTGGAATATTATTACTATATTGAAAATACTTTATTTGGTACAGGAAATATAGGTTCTTATTTCGTCGGCTTAAAAATGCACCTACTTAGTAATATTCTATTGTAAAATCATAGGTGACATAATTTCATACATAACAGACACCTCTAAATAGGTATTACATTTATACTTACCGTATATGTACCTAAAATACATTAGAAAGACTGTCTCACCCAGGAAAATCAAATCAACCAGAAAATAGTCAAATAATAAAACGTCCAATTCCATTCTATCATATTATGTCAGGTTGAGACACCTGTCGTCGTGTCATATATAATGGCTTCGAATATGTCCTAAATCCACTGAATTTTTACCATGGTAAAAAAGTAATGCATTACACAGTGAAAATAAAACCTTTGGTTCATATGCCTTTTGAGGAATTTATATTTTTCGGTTTAATATTTCTAAAATATGAAAGAAGAATGATATTAAGTTGAAGACAATGTCTTTTAATGTTGTAATGCATGGGGAAAGGTGAGAGAAAGTTTATGGATGGGATTCATGCAATGTTAGGTATGTATATATATTATGTAATATCTCTGTAAAGTAGAAGATAACCTAAACGAATGGTAAAATCAGACTCTATGGCTAGAAAATGTCGGCCAAAATGTTCACCAACTGAATGTAATTTGCTACTTTACAAATTCTACCTGGATAATTAAAATCTTGTTTTTGCAGCGCTTATATGGTTATGTCATGGTGCATGTAGGTATGGGTATATGTATATAGGCTGTAGGTAGCACAAATATGAAATGTAGTCTTTCGAACAATATGACTATTATCGTTCTTTTTTGTCTTGACAGAATTCGCGTACAAAGAATGTCTCAGCGACGGGAGTTGGTTCAAGCATCCGGATTCTAATCAGATTTGGTCAAACTATACGACCTGTATCGACCATCAAGATCTTCAGGTATGGAGTATATTTCTCCAATTATATATAAATAATTCTACAGATATATCATAACATTTTATTAATGTTCACTGCTTTTCGAAACGACAAGTTGTCACAAGGACACAGTATTCAGGTTTACAAATATTTTTAAGACTTATACATATTAATACAAACGAAACATTACATGTTTGGGGAAAATAAACGATTGTGTAATTCTAGTAATATTATTAGGACAGTCTATTGTCTATACTTAGACGAACGAAATATAATAAACCTCATGCATTTAATTTAATTTGGATGCCTTGTTTCCAAAAATCTATTATGTAAAATACTATCACAGAATATATACTGCACAGATTAAAAGTGGATACACGTATGTTACAATTAATTCCCAAAAGACCATCTACCTATATAAGAAAACAAATTCAGAAAGTTTTGAAAATCTGAAAACAAATCCCAAATATGGAGAAAGTGGGAGAAAGGCTAAATGATATTTCCCCTGTATCCAGACTTTTGAAACTTAAAAAAGCAAATGTTTGTACGATAAAGTCAGTAAAAAATGTCACACCAAAGAAAAGTAATAGTAATTACATGTATTGTAGGCTCCTGTACGTGTTGTCATTTAGAAGATACTATTAGTAGTACAGCTATAGCTACTACATACTTACTAACGTAAAATACCCTTCCACAAAAAGTATTCCTTTGACTAACATTATGTTTTCGGTATTCATAAAGTTGCTTGTTCTGTATTCAATATTACTGTAGCACAGGACCAAAACTTCCACAGCTGCACTTCAGCAACAGTAGCTCCTCTATATGTTGATAGCCCAGGAGTAAAGTGTAAATAGGCAATTGTTTTTTCCTATTAAGTAGTATATGACAATGAGGTTATTATTTCAATTACAGTGGCGACGCTTCATCATCACTTTTTATGAGCTCGGCTACTTCCTCTCGGTTTGCGCCCTTCTCATTTCATTGATCATTTTCTGTTCGTTCAAGTAAGTCTCATTCTCTTTCTAGCTATTACCTACCTACTCATTAATATAATACGCAACATAATTCAATAATCTATAAAACAAAGGCCAACTAGACTACCACCACACTTATCAGGAGGCATGACATCAGCCTTGAAGTAATTTCTCTGTCACTTGATGAAAATGGTCACTAAATTTCGATAGTTTTCCTTTAATTATATTAGCACACGCTCTCTTTCCCTTTATAACAGTAAATTTCATGAACCAAATTCAGTTTAGTCAGCTTCATACATATCTTGGCTCATTTCCTCAAAGTTAATTACGGAGAAAGTTATCTATTGAAATCTTGATAATGACAATAGTAAAGCAAGGCAACCACTATTCTTGATTATATGAAAGGAAATGCAAATACAATTAGTAAAATAAATATAGTATTAGAAGGAAAACTTTCACATATGACAGTTTTTCACTTTCTCTTCACACGCAAAGCGTTAAAATGCAAAGAGACTTAACTTACAAATTCTCTAGTTCTGAACACATTTCCACTTCCACCTAATTGATTCTTACGATAATGGTCACCTAGATAAGTTCATAATATAACTATAGTTGCTGTATTGTAAATGCTCACTTGAATTGGCAACACTTAAAAGGGGAAGTAGAACGAATGTTCAATTTAATTGGATCATTACATTAAATGACATAATTATGATACCTACTATTTAGCTACGTGGTCACTAGCCTTTTGAAAATGACGGAATTTAGCTCTAAGCTTAAAGAATGTTGTGTAACGTTGTGTATTTTTACAATTACAATAAGGAAATAAATTGGCGAAAATAATGTAGCATGAGTGATGGAGTTGTCAACCTCCATTATGAACCCAGAATATGTTAAAAGTATGGCAAAATACTAAACAAAAAATTAAAACGCAGAAAAATTGCTAAATAAAAGGTTAAACAAGGCGTCAGTATAGTTGTGACACAAAATGAAAGTATTGAATGATATTTCTTTGCAAAAAGGGAAAAGAATAAATTGTATATAACAGAATACTTACTTTTTGATAGGAAACAATACTACAATGTAATACAATTTTTTACACTTTCGCATGCCTATTATCAGCGGTTCAGTTATTACTGGATCTAATTGTAATTGCCTAAACACTAGTAAATGAATGCCAAAATTGGAATTTAATTATTTTTCAGATGCCTGGAGTGCACGAGAGTACGGATTCACAAACACCTTTTTGTTTCCTTTATCATCAGCAACGTCATGTGGATGGTGTGGCACAGGCTAGTTGTTAATGACCCACAAGTTCTTCTGCAGAATGGGGTAAGTGAATTTCCAGGAATTGTAAGCCTATCCGAACTCAAAGCCAAAATATGTAAAAGCGTACCTAAATATTACTGTGTGTGGTTTAATCTGTATTTTGGATTCAGACTAATTGATGAACCGGCTAGAAATATGCGGAACGGTATTCTATGTTAGATTGTATACTACCGTAAAACTCATTTAGGTTCCCTGAAGAATTTGTACTTAATTTTTTCTGCATGCTTTGGAGGAAAATGTCTCATTACTCCCCGATCTGTTTAGTGCATTTTGTAACATAAATGTGATTGATGAATATTTTTATAAATACTGGACTGAAGATTAATTGTATTAACTACATATTAACCATCGCAAGGAAATGTTACTTATTGTACATAGAATTCGGAATTATTACGCACATTTTTACGGAGAAATGTCTCAACAGTGTCCCTGGGGAAATTATTTAGGCGAGCGAAACTTTTCCAAGTTCTACGGTATACACACTAGTCAAAGAACCTTTTCCATTCAATGAAAATCCCAAATGTGTAATAAACTTAAACTGGTAAAACATACCTACAGCACCTTTCTGGTATGATACATAGGTTTTATCTCGCTGGAACGACTGGACACATGGATGCTTCCGTGTTGGTTCTGTTACTCTGACCTATAGTAGATTTTTAATTAACAAATACCTAGTTGACAGTAGTTTCAGAGGCCAGAGACTATTCTACCCAGAACCAGACTACATACACCAGATCATAAGCCCCACATGAGAGAAACTGGATGAATGGATGGTCAAATTGAAGTTCATCCTGTTTGTTTGTACTTCCTAGTTGTGGTGTCAAGGACTTCACGTTCTGGTCATGTACTTTCTGATGGCAAACTATTTCTGGATGTTTTGCGAAGGCTTTTATCTTCACACACTCCTCGTCTTTGCTTTCCTTCGATCGGAGACACAGCTTTTAAGGGGATTCTACGTTTTTGGATGGTTGGGACCTGCTATTCCTATTTTTTGCTATGTCTATTTCAGGACAAACGATCCATCAGATAATCAAGTGTAAGTCTCCCCTCATGTGAATTTTTTATGAGCTTTACGCGTTTGGCAAGGATAGTATATAGATATGTGGGATACTTTTACTTTTACTTTGTTGCCTGCCAATTGACAATGTTTTCTATTTTCGTTCTTATTGCTTATAATATATACACAATATTATACCGATGAGATTTAATAAGAAATTGGATTACCTACAACTTGGTATTGTTTGTTTATAGATTTATTTCTGTAGCATTTTTGTGTAGTTGGCTATTGGGGCCTACAAACAGTCAGTCGTGGTGGCGATGCCTAAATACACATGTTGTTCCTCTGGTACTGATTTTTTGAGGACAAAACAGAAGAGAATGTAATACAAACAGTGCAACAGTTTTCCCCCTTGAATCTTTCTGCAACGTTCTTTCACAGGATTTCCCCCATAGACTTGTACTAGATTCTAGATTGTTTTTTGCTCTTCTCTTGTCCAAAAATGTTGTAATTTTTTGCGTTATTGTAGTGTAGCGTGTGTTGTCTTAAAAATCAATACATGGCTTCCTATGCCATGTATTACGAGTCGTAGTCTTTCACTTACCACTACAATTTAAGTTTATTTTAGTAGAATCAGTTTTGTTTCTGCATTTGCAAAATTGAATCTCTTTTTTTTCGATTTCATTACATTACTTCTGTACAGTAAGGTTAACAAATAATTGAAATCTTTCACCACAATGAACTGCCAAGTTCAAAGCGTATGTTCATAACGCTTTCAATTGGTAAATAGATTTTCCACTAATAAAACTTAAAAATAAGGCAACAAAATTATGCTCTGTGATATTTTCAATGCATTTGGTGGTGAAAGTGCAATGACTTCTAGTTAAGAACCTCACTGTAGTGTTGAGAATATGGAAGAAAGCTTTGGGATTTTATGTATAATTTATGTTTTCTCCTCTTATGCTATTTACCAATAAAACGAGCAATAAATGCCAATTTTGTGATAGATGCTGGGTATCGGAGAGCAAATGGAGCCTCATTCAGAAGATCCCAGTCTGTCTTTGTTTGGCTCTTAGCTTGGCATTTCTCATAAATATTCTTCGGGTTTTGGTGACTAAACTGAAGGATCAACGGAATTTCAGCAATGCTTTGAGACGGAATTCCTCTATCAATGCACCAGATAATCACCACTCTTTACGAAAGGTTTTCCTATTTTTACTTTAATAAATACCTTTACCTTAAAGCATGTGGTTTAAATTGCTTTCATTCTACTTAAGTTGTGGTTTATCAGATTCACACTACTATTAGTATGGCATGTATAGTTTTTATAAAGATAGTTCCTTCGAATATATCTGCGTCCTTTAAAAGGATGCCAAAGAATAAATCTCTCTTTATTGGATACTACAAGAATTGAATTCTTTTGTAGTGTAGGCACTTTGGTACGGATTTTTAGCTATCGAGTTGTAAACATCTTTCACAACTTAAATTGCTCCCAGAAACGATTTTGATGAGAAAAATTGCAAGCATAGATCCGTGCTTGATAATGTGCCTACGTGACTACAGATTGTTCACTTTCACACTCTCTGTGCATGCCCATGCATGTTGACAACTAATAGACGATGCCGTTTTTTTAATTTATGGAAAAGATGAGCATAACATAAAAATCATTTTCTTATTATGGTGGCTTTAATTAAATAGGTGCATACTATACAAATATAAGTACTAGTTCGATAGCCAAGTGGGCAAATGATTAAAACCCAATTTATATAAATTAGCATTATACTTTCTTCTGAACATACTTACTTAATTTGCTCTATTTTACAGAACAAAAGCATAAATCCCAATATTCTCACATTTTTTGAAAAATGTAGCTACTTGTCTACTGGCTGATATATAATATTCAATAATAAATGCCTAGTACATGGGGCGCTGTCATATTATTCTGGAAAATCATTTTAGACATTTTACGTTATTTTAATGATTCATTAAATGTACAATAATTATATTTGAATTCTGCAATAATCGCAAAGAACATTCCACAGTTATTAATAAATGCTTACGTATAATAATTCCTAGTTTATAGCTCAATCTTAGGACATAGACGTACAAAGAGCCATACTTCATCAATTTAAAGAGTTTTTATTTACAGTACGAGGAATAACACATTTTATCTTACATGCAGACCTCTTCCTTATTCATTTTTGGAAAACGCCTCACTAGAAGGAGTATTCCTATCTTCCCTTGAAATTGAAACTACATAGAACATTTAGTATTTCAAGATTCTTCGATCCGATTTAGTATTTGCATGATCATTTAATTTGCCTCCAGGGAACTGAAATATCACATATCAGACATTATTATTCAATGATACATAGAAATTCATTCAATTTACTGTTGAATATAATAAACAGATTGGGGATCATGTTGAACTACACCGTAATAGTACATAGTACATGCCATACCATTGAAAACTAACTACCTACGTCCTTTTCAATATTTATACATATGCATACGTATTCACTGTAGCGTTATTGCGCGATAAATCCAGATTTCTACTAACGATGGAATCAACATCCTATAAATAAATGTGTGGCTACTACACACATGTCGGTAGAAATATATCAAAAACTCGGTGCGTAGAATAAGTCGCAGGCAGAATACAAATTCAATCAACTGTAAATTCAAATGTCAAACCAAATCAAATTACTTACAAGTGCTCACGCTCACTAACTCACTAGGTAGTAGGTAGGTACAACTCAATTCAGCTGTAAAGGAGAAAGCTATCATTTCCAGAAACATGGTCTGAGAATGAGAATAATGAAAATGTAGTAGGCACAAAATGTCACCCGGTACAAAATGTCCTGTAGGGTTTCTTCATTCCTTTTCAGAAATACTATGGATAACCAAGTTGTCAAAACGCGTACAGATATATCTTAACTGCAAAATAAAGTGAAAGCACTGTGTATACATACATCATGTAATACATATGACAATAAATCAACTGATAAACTAATAGAGAGAAAGTTGTATTATAATGCCTAAATAGTTACATATAGCTATACGTAATATATGGTTTCATGTGATAGTTTTCATTTAGATTCTGTAAGCAATCTTTACCATTGTCTATTTATAAAGCCCATATTAATTTCCAATGTGAGCATTAATACACGTTTATTTATTTACAATGAAAAAGGCTGTGCGAGCTACATTGATTCTGATTCCTCTCCTGGGGCTTCACCATTTTATCACTCCATTCCGACCTAGTCCGGGAACCAAGGGGGAAGCTGTTTACGAAATTGTTGCTGCAGCCACATCATCATTGCAAGTAAGGAATTTAATTATTTAGATCTCATTTGAGGATATACATTTCTGTAACATGTTTACTACGCTTCATTTACCCAATTGGTTTTCACGCAAAATATTAGCGTACAGTGTTGATAATTAATTATTCATTGTCAATGTAACGATGTTGAAAAGAGAAATTTTTTCTTTGTTTTGCTCAAATCTACGATTTCAAGTACCTACCTGCATATTTGCTTACTGCCAAAATAATTAGATAAACTATTTAATAAAGATAATTGCATAAAATTAATTGAATTATTCCAGGGATTCTGCGTTTCCCTACTTTTCTGCTTTTGCAACTCTGAGGTGTTGACTGTATTTCGGAGAAGGATTTGCAGGCGCCTTTGTATCCAAAAGTCGCCATCACAAAGACCTGACTCTTGTATTCCCACGAGTATGTCGGTAAAACATATTATGTACCTAATTATAGTAGCTTGGAATTAAATATTTCAATAAATGAGAATGCCTAAGCTATATCGTAAGTTAGACTTTTGTAGCAAATGCAATTCATAACGATAATAACTTAATGAATTTTATTGAAGCAGATCGTAGTTACGAAAAATCGCAAAGAAACGGCAGCAGAGGAGAAATTCTAAAAGTTCAAGTTCCTCTCAAATCTGTGGAATTGGATATCCTGAATCATATATAATCAATGGAGAAAAGCATGCTAACTATTATTATATAAAGCTGTTTACTGTAACTCGTCAAAAATGGAGATAATAGGACCCTAAAAAATTTCTGTGTATTTCGTATTGTGTATAGAATGTGGATTTTTAAATGTAATCTATTCGAGTTAACATGGAGAATGTAAAGTGAAAATTATGTGTAGATACTTTAAATAATATTAATCTAAGTATTTGCATTGTAATTATTGATGATATACTAAATACCTAAGTCAATATGTACCAACGATAATTTAATATTCATTGTCGTCTTGTGCTAAGTACTGTCCTGTAATATTGTTTGTATTTAATTATGTATTTTGTTTTTATTTTTCAAAAAATTATTGTTATTGAATAGGTAACTTTTTTATTTTTGGGTCTACTATGTAAGTAAATACATTTTTAAATATCTTGTCATACTCTAGATAAATATTTGTATATTTGAGCGTAAAATGTGACTTTTAATGCTAAAGTTTTGCTTAATTTTGGATTGGGTGTATTGTTTGAGTTGCATTGTCAATCAAGATATTATGTGTCAAACAGGGCGAGTTAAAATAAGCTCTGTACTAAATTATTCTCAATGTTTGTGTAGTTTATGACACGTTTGAAATTGACCTATGTGAATAGTATCTATGACTAAATAAGAATTGTATCCAAAAAGAAAGGCAGTTAAATAGATAAATGTTTGTGCAATAATATACACTGTTGTTACATCTTTCAATAAATAAAATTGTCTGGGTATATCATTTTATAAACCTAGAATAACCAAACTTCTGTAACATGGTAGTAATTTTTTTCATGTGTCTATTACTTCACTGTTTGTTGTTTCTCAGTATTTTGCTCTATTAAATTCCACTATTGTACTGGAGAAATATATCAATTTTTATCTATTTTTTGCTTTCGTATGTTTCGCAATTCATATAAATGTTTCTTTCGTACATTAAACTTGAGTGATAAGTCATTTTGAAGTACTTAGTTATATCACGTTGGCTTGAATACTGTTTAAACTTATGCTTGTATTTAATAATAGAGCAAGTACAATTGGCAGAAGCTATTATATATTCTTATCGTTTTCTAATAATGGTGCTGCGAACAACTATATATTCCTAAGTAAAATATTCTGTGTGTAAGTTATACTGTAATTTGTAAAAGTTGAGAAATGGGAAGGTGGAAAAACTACGCTTATAATATTCTAACCAAATCGTGTCCAGGTATTAAATGTAATTAATTATACTTATTCATCTTACATGGTATGGTGTGCTATTTGTATATATATTATACTACTAATACTTTATAGGTCCTTTCACACAATTATAATGAAATTCTATGTATTTTGCTAATGTATACTTAGAACATTGAATAAGTACTACCTACTTATTGCATCATTTGGTGTAAGGCATTATGATATATAGTCGTATAGTATTGTGGATACATTGTGGCTACACAATAATTAGATTGTTTCCAGCGACCCCACCCATAGATCCCATCTTATTGTATTTTAAATATTTAGCTGTTACTACATAATAGATATATAAATCAATGTATCTAACAACAAATAGCGATGCCAAAATGTAAAAGAGAATTGCCAATGTCATCCTAAAGTTAATTTGTGTAATGTGTGTACAGTATGTATATAAAATATAATATGTCATCAAATTACATATTGAGTAGGTGTCATAATAAAATCTTGTGTCTGTTCTGTGGATAATCTGCTACGTAAACTTTTTTACATGATTGTCTATAATATCCGTTAATTGTTTACTCAAAAATTACATACACAGTATATTAACCTTATCGATTTGCACTTAATATAAGATTACAGTACAGTTAGATAAGATTACGTAAGATTTTTAAACAATATTATATTTTAAATTTTGTCTTGGGGAAAGCATATTCTAATGGATAACTACTAATGCATAGTAATATTATATTTAGTATGGGTTGTATTATTTTGTAGATATTAAGATTCTCAATATTCGCTTTATTGTGCAGTCGCAGTCTACATTTCTGTAAACACTGTAGCTATTATTCCATATCCCAAAATTTTTGGATACTCGGTTTAAGGTTCAGAAAACTTTGGTAAACTATGCAATTGAGTGAAAGCATTAAACAATACGCATATTCATTCACTGATCACTGATCTGTAATAAATTCCAACTTCTACGTAGAAACATTTATTTATATTTACGTTATGCGTGCAAAGAGACGAACAAATAATATGGTCTGACCAAATTACAAACCCAAATATGTTTCGAACTATTTATTGTTCGTACTTTTACCATACAAGGATATCCTGATCAAATCAAAACCGAAATATCTTACACTAATCCAGGTTTATATTCTGTAGAAAGGGTATCACATAATTTAAAATTCTGTGAAGATTTTCAAACATGTCAGGGCCCCTTGAGAAACATGTTTATATATTAAATATTACTTTAGTTTTCCTCGAAATCAAACTTTACTATTTGTGTAATATGTATGTACTATTCTAATCAGAGCTTTCAATCTGTAAAAAAATTGCCATATACTCGCTAGCCTATCATTAGCAAGTCTATTTTAGAAAGGTATGTTTTAGGTTAGATACACCTCAATTCGAGTTTAGTGAAACAGATTACAATGTTGGCACATTATTGACATATTTACTATATTACTTACTTATATTGAGATATACACACTAAAATACTCTACTGATTGAGTATGCTACATAATGCTATAGAATTTCTATGTATGCACCCTAATGGTGATATTTTTTATCTAAAGACATATTTTTACCAAATCCTTTCATTACCTTGCGTTTTCATGTTGCAATTTAGTGAATTTAAATAAGTTGTGGCCAATTGTTTTCGACAAGTTGTTTCAGTATTCGAAGCACAACTGATGTTTAGTGCACAATTATGTGCTTATAATTTCTTTACATGCCTAACAATTGTGTTTCTCTTTTTTATTTCCCCTGATCTTCTGATATGCATTGACAATTTGACCATACTATTGCTAAAACTCAAGATAGGAGCAATGGGCAGCAAAATATACGAATGTTAGGTACCTATGCAAAAACCGTTATATGCCTATAAATGTTCGATATCTATACTATTATTACATTTTATTACGTTTTGGCCACAGTTGTACAACTAAGCTTTTTGTTTACAGATAGTAATTAAACAATCCACTTCTTCTTATTGTGAATGATAGAACGTTCTAGAATTTATTACCATAAAAAATCAGTTGTTTTTGTTTTTGTTCAGTTACTAGTTTTTGTAAAAATTCAAAATGAGTTTGGATGGAATGTGGGACGCATTTCTTTTATTCTTCAAATATAACGGGAGATTCTGTTTAATGCCTTTTGAAGCTTACCCTTATGCAAAGTTAATAGTAGTTTCTCAAAGAAAAGCAAAACTTCGTCTGTTTAAAGTGCAATTAATCCTTCTTATTATAGTAACATTAATTCTTTTGGTGTTAGTTTATAAAGTATATCAGCAAGCAGACACAGTAGATGCATTTTACACGTTGCTTTTACTCTTTTGTACTTCTTTCACTATATTTCTTAGTATTTTCAACTTTTTCACCATTTATCGCAAAAGGGAAGTGTGCTATATGTTTAATATGTGCTCTCGTCTTCATATTTACATTTCTCGTAAGTAAAATAAAACTTTCGACGTTGGCTTTCTTTATGACCTTTTTGTACTAAAAATAAAAATATTGTTATTACACACAAATCTTCGATGATTACAAATATTACGAATATTACAAATATTCTAGTGATATAGAAATCGGAAATTTTACAAAAATACTTCAGCCTTAAGCGAACAAAATTATTGTGAAATAAAATACACAAGTAACAATTGTGCTTTTGTTTGCACACTTCTAAATTCTTGAAAAAAATTTTATAAAAAATTGAAACCACAATAAATATATCCCTTAATAGTGCATCAAAACATTTTATCAATAAATAATATAATATAATAAATAAATATCGCGTATCGATTTTTGATATAATTAAGTTACCAATATTTTAGAATTATTCAACATTTGCAACATAAATAATATATTTTGTCATTACAGGTTCTTACCGTCTTCGTGAAAAAGCAGAAAATGACTTTTTTGTATATTTTTTGAAGTCATTTGTTCCTGTAACGATTGGACTTGTCTTATGCATCTCATCAGGACCTTACGTTGCGCCTAGGAGGATGCCTCTTGCAAAAGAAGTTAATCTGATTTTCCCTATGTGGCTCATCAAACCTTTCTACACTCTGATTTTATTATTCCTTTCTTCCTTTGGCGTCAGTATCTTATTTATCTATTTGTACATTTCCCTTATTTGTGTTAAAATTTTTGTAGATTTGTTAGTTAAAATCCCTTTGTATCGAGTACGCAGTGATAGTCAAAAAATGTCAGAATTTTTCAAAGATTTGATTTTTTACCGATCGTGTAATATTCTTGCGAATATATACAATTACCAATTAACGTTACTCGTTCCCACTTTATCTTTCCTTGCTATTTGGGTAGGTGTTATGTGTAATTACGCTTCTATTAAAATGTACCATCAGATAGGCCTTCCATTATATTTGGTAATGCCAGCAATAAGCTTGTTTATTTTTGTTACGCTAACTACTGTCTTACCAAAATTGGGACGAATCAATAATTTCTCAGAACATTTCTTTCGCTATTGGTTAACTAGGAGGAGGAGTAAGTATATACAGCTGTCAATCAAGTCTTGTAAACCTCTAAGTGTTAAATGTGCTTACTTTTATTCCCACACTCGCACTACTGCATTTTCTTTTATATCTGCGTTGATTACTTACACCATTACTGCAATATTGTCATTCTAGTTTTAATTTTTACAGTGCCAATAAAATTGTGACTCAATGTGAAAGTATTTTTGAAAGTTGTTTCTATGCAAAAAGGGAAAGCATTTAATTCCATTTTCACCATACATAGCACCAGTCCACTTTAAATACTTATACGCTGCTTGATCATGTAAACACTTTCTCTTTCTACTTATCTCTATATTCATAAGTCATTGATTTATCGTATATGGGAATAGCAGGAGAAAGCTTATACAAGGGACTACGGCACGTACGTGGAGAAGTAGGAGAAAGCTGACTCATGAAACTATTCAGACGATACCATATTATATTTATTAATGTACAGGGTTCGCCTTATGTATTGCATAGTCCTAACTTTCTCCATGTAAACTTTTACCACTGTATTCTATGTATTAGTCCATTTTATTGCTTACCAGTGAACGTAGTGGTCAAAGTTTACGAGGAGAAAGTTAAGGGTTTACAAGATTTACATTATAAATCTTGCACACTGCAGAGTAATAATTATGTTCATTATGGGGAAAGTTAATACATGGAGAGAGAACTATGCAGTACAGCTCTGTATTCTTATAGTTTTTACTATTAGTAATCATTTTGCTTAAAATATATAAGGACTGGTTAGCGACTAGAATCGACTAGAAAACTGCGTGCATCAAAATATAGAGCGTTAATTGGTAGAGGAATAGAATTTGATTTCTCACATTTTCTCTCTCCATGTTATTCTTGTGGAGAAAAAAATGATTTCAGTTCTGATATGAGATCGAAATTTTGGCTCATCGGAGAAAGTTGGGATTAGTCTCGAAAGAGCACAGAATTCTAAGTGGAGCATGAGCGAGTTCACTTTTTTGCTGATAAGCATCTTTTAATTTTCTTTATACATATACCCTTTCCAATGTAAATCCCTACTCAAAACTTACTTATTAAAATAATTAGGTCACAAAAACTATTTAGATTAAAAAGATCGTCCTCATGCGCCATATCCAGTAAGATTGTCCTCCAGAATATGTTGCCCATTTTTGACAAAGTTGTTCTGGTGACCCGTTCTCATGTCAGAGACGGCTAACCAGTTCAGGCGAAAATAAAAAATAGAACGCCAATTTTATGTCCGACAGTAGTTTACACTTGATGCTAGCTGCCATTTACAATCTAAGTTTAATTGCTTTATCTGAATTCTTGACTACCATAAATATATTATTACTATTTAATTAGAGCTGTCAGATATTTGTAATTACTATTTGACTCATTTCCTTGAAACTATCTGGATTCCTGTGGCAAACGCGAATCCCCTATTAATTTTCCGCTTACTGTAATTGTATTGCCTTCAGTAGAAATATCGTTTGCGATAGTCGACCTTTCGTGCACCTGTTGAGAAGCATTATGGCATACGAAGAAAATGTCGATGATTTTGATTTTGGCTTCCTTAAATTAACCCTCTAAACTCCATTTCTCCGTAACAACGTCAGGAAATAGGAAATTCACTACATAAAATGTAATACCATATAAAGAAACCAAAGGGAATAATATCCGGTGCATTAAAGGTGTACCCAAAAATTCATTGAACTTTCTCCTTGGACTGGATTCGAGGTGGCGAAAACAAGAAAAGCTACGCAAACAAATCCTCTGCGTAACAATACGAGTGCTACAAACTCAAGTAAGTAATTAATGTCACTCACAATTTAGGACCAGGGTATTAATTTCCTGGAAATAGTTAGCACAGTGGTACTTGGTACTTCTAACCCATCTGCAGGAACATATAGTTGGAATGCGAAGAAACAACAAAGGTAAAGGTGTCGCAGGTGCTGTTAATGAAATGTCCGTTTAGCTAACTAAATGTCAGTGTCACATTGCACCGCAAACACACAATTTTACCAAAGAGAATTTTTGCTTTATTGCTCCGGTTAAGCAAAAAATAGATAAAAAATCTTCAAATATCTACACTGTTATTGATTACATATACCATAGTATATGTGCCACTAGACTACAAAAGTGGCTTATTCCCAAATTGCTACAAGTCCAAAAGCAGCTAGGTATCTCCCAATCTATTTCAATTTCATAGTAAATAATTCTAATGGTACTTGGCATAGGTTAGGTTAAACAACTTTGTGATGGTTTTGGAAAAAGTACTTAAAAGTAATTAAAACTGGAAGTTTGGGAATGAGCTACTTTTTGAATGACACATAAAACGATGGTCATTTGTTCTTTAGAAATCCAAAATAATGTTTTAAATATGTACCGTGTGTACCTACTACATCAGATGGTGTTAGTATATGTGCCGTTGACATCTATACTGAGTACGTAAATATATCTGAACAATATTTTGAACTAGAAACTACTAACATCGTCATTGTAGCTTTCTACGACATTCGTATTGACACTGCGACGCGAACTGAAACCTGAGTTAACGGTCTTACGTATTTAGCTTAGCTGACTAAGAGGTATTTAGATCACAACCAATTTAGCAGATGGAAAACTAGAGAGAGAGCTTATTGCCCTTAAACAACCTTCTGTTCCCTTCTATCCAGGTTAATTAGTTCAAAAGATATTGTGATTGTGGAGTAAACTGTTTAAATTAAACTGCTACACCCGGGTTAGAGCTAGGTTCGGTGAACGCAAACAGAACACACTTAAAAACAAGTTGTAGTTGTAGCGAATTTCTCAAACAATGCGTATTGGTATTCCAATCCTAAGGCTAAGCAAACAAAAAACAATTCTAGAGCAAATAGAAACCTGTCAAAGTTTTGCTACAACAACATCAAACCAACTTGCATTAAGTAGGTGGTACCAGGGCGCTTGATATATACGGGTGAGGACAAAGGCCGGTATCAAGTTCAAAAATCGTAAAATAAACGCACAGAT
>JAQFYC010001211.1:0-37840 GCA_034694165.1 Tomocerus mixtus | reverse complement strand
TAAGTACATTCGAGGCAAAGTAAGTAGAAAATTATAGGTAAAGTCAGTTTATTTATAGGTGCCATTAAATGCAAGCCTATATATATATATATATACATCTACAGACTTACTGATGGGTTAAAAAAGACGAAATTTAACTGCTCTTGAGATATTTTTAACCTAAATCAATCAATCTTATAGAAAAAAGATTAATCATAATATGTATCATATATAGTTTATTAGTATTTAGATACCTATAACGACAATGTTTGCGTAATTGGCACATAGCCTTGCAATGAAGATAAAAAATATAACACATTCATTCCCCATAATACTAATCTTTTTGCCTCGACTTTCTTGGGTTTCTGCAAAAAAGTATTGGCATTGCGATTGAGAATGTATACCTATTGAAGAGATAATGCATGAATATGTATATAGAACAATCTTGGAGGAATGAAGATGAACTGTACATTAAGAAAGCTTTACTTTGAGTGAAATAATGGATGATTTACAGTTGTGATCAGAGTACAATATGGCTTAGAATATAATTGACTTACTTTCATAGCTGAAATACATGCAATAAATCTCAAATTCTCTAATGTTCATTTACCTTATTCACGGAATTCCTTCGTGACCCTCGCAGGGAGTTGATCCTTGCAGCATTGAAGTCAACTTGACAGAAGATGAGAAGAAGAACTAGCAATTTCAAATTTGTTCTCTGTGTTACCTTCATCTTAACGGCTTCTGATCCGGATTCTTTATTATTTCAGTTAACAGAAAACACAAAGTCAGTTAAACTATACTGTGCACATAAGTACGTCATTGTGTATAGATATATTAATTAAAAATAGATATAAATATAATAATATATATACTGGATTATAGTATTTAGGTACCTACTTGATTATCAGCTAAAAATAGATTAAAAAATATTTATAAATATCTATCTGCTTAGGCTGCGCTGAGTTACATTACATCTATAGCTACATAATAATATACGAAAAGGGCACATCCGAAGATTTTGGCATACGTATTAGACAGATATGATAAAAGACTGCTACAGAACAGAGTTAGTAGCAAAGTCCCGTTTTGTAGGACATTGTAGGACAAAAAGAGCAAAAGAGTATATTAATTGCGCAATTGATACATCAGTTTACTGATATTTATTGTGTAATTAAATATAAACAAATAATAAAACGTCGACTGAAAGCATTTCCCAGCTATCCTCATTGCCATTGCCATGCCATGTCCAATAGTTATAAAAATACTATTCTGAGACCTGTTTAATTTCATTGCAATAGTGTAATAGGTATTAATAATACGTTTACATTACTATCATTATGTAATATCTATATCTAATATTATTCTATACAACCTGAGATTTTGACATCCTACAATATTTGGACATTGTATCCACTTACTGTGACTATGACTAGTAATATATATCGGTGTTAAGTTGAGAAATTCGATTTGAGTTGAGAAGTGGAAATAAAGTAATATGGCAAGAGATCGTAAAGCTTGTGTAAAATGCAATGGCTATTAGTATGTGTTATGATATATTAAGCTGTAAGCCTTCGGCCTTCATCTATGATTGCTTCTGCTACTGTTATCTTCGTTTAGTTTGCATTGTCTCAACACTCAACATTGCAAACACGATGCTCCTTTGTCGCGTCTCATTCTCATTCCGCTGTTCTCATATCTGTTGAGCTTTGTGGATTTGACTGCATTGAAGAAGTGTATGTAGTACAGCACACAATATATAAATATGTACAATGTATCATGTATTGGATGGAAAAATATTTTAGTGGTATACATTATACATACATTTACATTTAAGTAATAGTCTCATGTTGCCTCAAAATCTGTCTAACTGAATTACCAACACAAACTTGTCTCAAGCATGACATTTAAGCATTGAAATGAAGCAAAATAAAATCAAAATTGATCTCTATTTGAAGAGCTCACTTCTAAAAGACATTTTTTCAGTTAAAGTATGACTGGTATACACTTATTAGCTAAGTACGCCATCCTATACCATATATTTTGTTGTTCATTTTCACTAGATAACCAATCTTTTGTGACAAAATACGAGGGTTATTTTCACTTCTGTGTCTCGTAATCTCCCAAAATAGATTTATACATTCTTTTAGAAATGAGCTCTTCATTTGCTCTCTAATTAATTATGGTTTTATACCTTACCGTACAACCTTAACCTTATTCAGCCACAAAGTATTTAATACTTTGTTAAAACTACTATATTAGGATCATGTCCTGAATATGATGTACGTACAATAAAAAGCATCAGGATTTAAGAAAACTCCATTTAACTGTTGCATTCAATCAGTACCAAACTGGGTGCATATGCAACAGCGATATAGCTTCCTCGTTGATTACAAGTCTAATGACATTTAAGGTTATAAAAGTCAAGTAGTTGAGCAACATTGTTCAGCTTGAATGTCAATATGACATTGTAGATTAAATTCGATTCTATTTAACTTAATTGGTTTGCGACATCCGTACACATGATATAAATAATAACTCAGTTTTCTAAATACCCTATAGTTCTAAAGCTAAGCAAGTACATGTTTTTGGTTATCACTATGCAAAAAGGTCGGATTGCTTAATAATACTAGTACAAACTTACTACATAAGTAGTTTCTAATGAATAAATTGACATGAAGGCTAGTAAATCTTTGTTACATACTTATATCCTATGCTACATGGCATGTTAAAAAGAAATCATGAAATGAACATTTTTTATGATGGCAGAATTTAAAGTCACTGCAATAGACTAATTTTCCATTGCAATTAAAATAGTAGCAAAAACTTTGTTGTCGGCAGGTATATCAGTAAAGAAAAAATAATCAGAACCGCTACTACTATTCAGGTTAATTATAACATGTCTATTATGTCCCTATATACATAGTATTATGTATAGTATAAGTTCCTACTAGAGATTAATCATGAAATGTATAAATAGAATGCATTATATCTTAACTTGGTAAATGTACCATATTAATACATCAAAATAACATACAATTACACGTTTTAGTAAAAATGGCAATGAGAAAGAGTCAATAAATATCTGAAGAAATTCTATAAAAGTAAGAAATGAGGACAAAATCATAACAATATTCTTTTCTTACTTCTTTGAGTAAAAATGAGGTTAACTTTAGTTCCCTACACCTACATATCTTATTATATATCAGATCAGCTAACAAAGAAGTAATAAAAACTAGGATACCTACCTTGAATTGAATACGCTCCAAGAAATGCAGTAGAGTGAGGGGCTTCTGTATTTATCAGGAAAGAAAGGTCTTGTGGTGATATAAGAGTGTTGTGTAGCTTGGCTGGGATGTAGTAACGCTAGTGATTAATATAGACGAGCTAACACGAATTTCGCAACCTTCCTTCCTTTTGTCTTTGTCTTCGGGAGCTATGGACGTATTGGTTGTTGTATAGAGTCACAGTCACACCACTGTGAAATATAGCTGACAGTTAGTTAGGGGCTAATTTATTTGCAACCAACTCAACAGAAATTCACTTTCGGTTTATGTTACAAT
The DNA here is from genome assembly GCA_034694165.1 of Tomocerus mixtus. Classification (NCBI taxonomy): domain Eukaryota; kingdom Metazoa; phylum Arthropoda; class Collembola; order Entomobryomorpha; family Tomoceridae; genus Tomocerus; species Tomocerus mixtus. Next base: position 34,298 of record JAQFYC010001211.1, on the reverse strand, counting down.
AAATTGTTTTGTTGCTATTTAATTTGACTTGGCTGATTTAAAAAGATTTCGATAAAGAATGTTGGAGATTTAGTAAATGAATTCTAAATTCTGTGGTTTCTTTGGCTATGCCGTAGGTAAATACGTAAGTAAGCAAGTATAAGAATGTGAGTAGATTTGTCAATAGTTTTGTTTAGACTTGAGTTGAAGTTGAAGTTGAGCTGAGTGTAGAAATGGGGACGAGATGAGTGCCAAGTTATTTAGTAGGCAGGACAGGAGGAATCTTCTTGCCTGTTGCTTTTCTTCTTGACGGGTCGAGTTGAGAAGTATGAATGATTTCTTGAGCAACTATCTCGGCTCTTTTATATAGATCGATCTTTTCCTGCTCTCCCTGTACAGAGAAGCTTAGTCTAGTTGTTACCAAGCATCTAACTCTCGTATAATTTTCTCTTGTACTTATTTCAGTTGCGGATTTATTATATATACCATCCACTACTACATGTATGTACACACATGCAAAGATACTCTTACAACACTTAAATACGTACACCGGACTTGAGTATAATGAGTACGCCAGAAAGCTACAACTTTTCCCGTATAGCTATGTGATTTAATAGTGATTTACGTATTTACCATATAGTACTATGTATTGCTAACTATTGCAAGTATAAATATATTTGTATTACATTAATTCAATAAAAAACAGATAAACGATTCTTTTGACATTTTATAACAACTATTGCTAAACCATGTACATAATACTATTTTATATAATGTTACAATTATCCATGAAAAATGATTTACTTTCACTACAATGGCACAGGATATAGCAACAAGTCTGAAATCAACATATTATATGTGTATATGTACACCATAGCACTAATTAATTAATGTATATATTAATTTTTTCCCCAGCTCAGCAAAGTATTTCTTGTTTCGTCGTTACCTACAAATAGCGTTAAATATTGGTCAATTATTACTACTTTGTCCACTCATGAGATTTTCTTCTCTTCCATATTTTATATAAAACAACAGGATATAACATACAGCAGCAGGAGCTGCTCACATTTTAGTAATGCATGTTGCATTCTACATAACTGTAGCATAACAATGCATTGCAATGGAGTATTTTTATTTGTATTACGTATTATATAGGTTTAATATAACTTCCTACTAAGGGAAGAAAGAGGACATTCTTCGGTTTTTTGCAGTACAAGCAAATATTTAGCATTGAAATGGCATGAGAAGGAAACATATTATTTATGTTGCGTATATCAATGTGGATAGAACATATTCCATGGATTTGAGGAGAATAAGTGTTATTCCCTCTTTTGAATTAGAAAATAGTTTAAGAAGTTAAAAATAGGTTAACTTTAAAGAGAGAAATCGTGGACAATTCGATTAACATTAGCAACGTTCTTTAAAATGATATTTCAAAAACGAAACTCAGTTAAACACAGAGGACCTTTAACTATACATACACATGTGGAACATGCTATACGGATTTATAACAATAATTAATAAGTGAATAAAAGAAGACAGAGGAAAACTATGGAGGACTTACCTATATATTTTGGGGATATACAAAAATTCCTCCACAGTTATTGATGCGTATGTAAAATTAGATATCTACAAATATCCCAAAAGAGATAAATATGATGAAGAAATTGTATTACTACCCGTAGATAAGGAAACAAAGCCAGTAAAATCCATGCAGATAAAGAATTGTATAGTGTCACTTATTTATAGTTCCATATACAAGACAACACAATAAACATCACAAATATTATCTCAATACAAATACCTGGAAAATGTGTACACAAAACTTTTATTAGAGATACAAAATAATCTAACGAGTTTACATAGTACATACAATACGCAGGTAACTAGAGAATTTTTGGAATCTTACCAGAAATATTCCTTATTTGGTCAGAATAAACTGAATTATTCTGACATCTGATGAATGCGCAGTTAGTTTATATTATTCCATTTTTTATAATTGCTATTATTGACTTTGGACTACCAATCCTGTCGCTTGGCATACAGTGCTCGGTGCCGTTACTTTATTTACCTTCATTCCTTGTTTGTGGTGCACCTTGATAATAAAATGCAAGTATAATATGGGAGTATCTAGTAAACCTACTACTATTTATATATCTAACTTTTCTTAAAATACAACTCATTTTTTCAATTTTTCATTCAGATGTAAGCAGGTGAACAATGGTAAAAGAATATTAATACTGGTTATGTTCGGTTCTTGTTGACAAGTATGTGAAAAGTCCAATGTTTGTCATTGACCAGCACAATTTATCATTGGTTAGTTTAATACGTCAGTATAGTCATAGATTTATTTATCTTACCTGCTATGCAACATTTATTCAATTAACCAGGGTTAGTAAATAATATTAGTAAGATCCGTAATTTAGAGTACAATAATTAATTGTAAATTATCGTGGAGTGGAGTTAAATAAGTTCGCAAGTTCTTAAATAAAAGTACATCATAGACATTACATTACATAGTGTAGTAAACAATATCAAACGGGGGTTTATATTATAATTAGCCAAATTAAAAAATTTGGTATAGATTTACATTTATAGGCAAGTATGCAATAATAGTAGTAATTGTTATTATTACAGAAGAGTTACTCATGCAATCAACATATAACATAAAATAGCATACCTAGGTAAGTATTTATTAACTTGATTTATTGACAATGTACGAGTTTTCAGCATTAAATAATACATAAACCAATAAGTGGTACTCAAGTATATTGTACTTTGTGACAAGCTTAATTTGCGTTTTATGCATTAACACGATACATATAAAATGGATATTGACCGCGTGCTATTATTTATTTCTGTATCTATATGCATAGCATAGTTACAAGCTAACAATTTGTTAATTGCTTTTTGGATACATACTTTAATTGATGACTAAGTGTCAGGTCAGTTATATCTGCATATTTCGCTATCATTAACATTAGCATTATAATAACAACTAAAATTAAATGACCTTTGCTTCCTTTGAGTTAGATGCTCGTGCTGCAGCACATTAATTATTATTTTATTATTAAACATCTCCAGTTACATAACCGTAACCCTTATAGTAGTATTCAACTCATCGCCTTTACAAAAAAATAAATGGCAGGTGTCTTTCTTTCTTGCCTTAGCAGTGCACACTAATAAGAACGTGGCTGTAATGTGAGAATAAAATTGTAAATATTTTTGTACCCTACCCATGGCCCATGATCATGTTTCCAGTCTTGTCTTATAAAACTTCCATGTAATGTAAAAGTAATTTCCTTATTGATTCCTACATATACATATATATAAATAATGCCTTACTTATTGTGTACATGCACCAAACCGAACGTAATTGTTACATGCGTCTTAATTGAACGACAATAAAAACCACGATTTTATTACCCATTTGTACCTGTGTTAAAAAAATTAAATGGATGCGGTGATTAATTTTGATTGAGTGTCAACAAAAATATTATGCTACACATGTACTGCAGTAATCTTAAGTAAGTAAGAAGCGGCAGAGGCAACATTAAAATATTTGTTGGCCTTTGATCTGGAAAGGTTCTTGTAATTGCTTTCCTAACCATCCGAAGCAAATTGACACGCGCCGTTAATATTTAGTCGCATAAATTATTTAATAAAATTTTATTAATAAATATCAATCTGATTATTACTGCATATTAAACGCACTGCTGAATTTTAGTGCTTTATATTATGTAGTTAAAAAACCATTTACTTTAATTGCGTAGTCATGTGACTTGATTATTCGTATTTATTTACACAAGTATATTTATTTATATTGATAAAATGTATTTGTTTAGTGATTTTGGATATATGGTAGCTTAAATATGAAATGTTGTATTATGATGCAACCATGAACTTGTGCTACAGATAACCTTCTGATTTGATCGGATGAATTACTACGATTCGGAAGTGTTTATCACAGCTCGGCATTTTTCATTCATCAATTTATTTGCCATTACTTTCAGATGGGAACATACATTTAGGTAGTTATTGCTTTCTAAATACTATGTGATAATGTGCGATGTACGGTCATTCATTGCAGATAAGATACACATGAAATTTAGCAATCTTCAGTTCTTAGAACGACTTTTCATTTCTGAAGCTAAATGCTTTTCAAAAGAATGAGCAGTACTGGCCTGCCATAATTGTAATTACGATTATATTTAGCTCCTTTCATGGGGTAGTATTTTTAGAGTTGCAAAAATTGCAATGAATGAGTGCTCACATTTCCTTCAGATATCGGGTGTACACAACATATTGATTTCAGTTTTGGACGCGCTCAGAATTTTAGATCTGGTCATGCCATACAAAAAAGTTAGAGTTTATTTGCATCCTAAGGAGAAAAAGAGAAAAGACACGTTACCTATGAAACTTTATATTATTTTATACAAATCCTTATATAATCATAATAAGAAGAATCTATATAACTAGCAATATCTCCTCAATGTAATTACATAGATAGGGTTATAGGTATCCAGTGCAGAGAATTGAAATTGACATTACAGTCTCGTTTAGACCGTGCAATCCAACTCTTCAATCAAAAACAAAAGTAAAACACTAATATTTTAGTTAATGACATATTATGTAATTGTATATTTAAATTATCTTTACTGAGGAAGGAATACCTATATATTCGAATATTAATTACTACATCACACAAAGAGTCTCACACGCACATTTTGCAGCAAGGGTGTAGAAAAAGTGTCATAGATAAATATTAAGCAGTGTGATGTTTGTTATGCAATAAATTAAGGAGTCCTCATCTTCAGGACTTGTCAGATGTATTATCTCCATGTTACATGTTTAATGGAAATGGATTTTAAGTTTACAATCCTGCTCCTAACGTGAACAAAATATCGGAATATCAAAACGCTAAAAGTCTTTAAGATATTATAATTATATTAAATTGGCAAATATATGAAAGTCGCGCGGCTCTAATATTGATTTTAAAAAGGGTTTACACACAAGTGAATTGCCACTAGCCTCTAATAAATAGAAACGTTTGTACAACAGCGTAACCATCTTGATATGCATATTAGTTAAATACACCTATTATATTACATATTATATAAATTACTTGATTTTTTACACGGATCAAGGATCGCCGTTTCTGCCCAATAACTCTACTGTCTCTGTCATATATAATAGCTACGTGACTTGACAGGTTGCTGAGTCAAACCATTTATGAATACGTTAATATGTATAATAGTAGAGTAATAGTCAGCACAATGTATTTTTGCAAATTGATAGTAAATTGACATCTGGCGCCTGTAACTTGGTCAAATTGATCGTGACTGACCTCACTCATTAAATATTATATGCCGTAAATCCACTGACTAATTTTACTTGTATAAATATAAAAGTTTAGTTGGAGAAGTGTCAATAATATTTTACACATAATTAATCGTTTTGTTTCTGACCTCTGTGCTTGCTACGGCTAGATATGTAATTAATAGCACAATAGACATATTATGATACATAAACATCTATGTTAAGAGTAAGAGAATATTATACTGTAGTATATATTCCATTCTATATTCCTTACATAATAATTATTACAACAGAAAGTTAGGCTTACCTAATAAAAATTAATATTACATAGAATAAGCCACACATTTGTCTTTGTTGCAATCATGAATCATGATACTTCATTTAAACTGCGTAATGAAGTTGTGACTTACAATAATTTACTAAGAAACCAGTGCTAATTGTGCTCAAAGAAATTACATTACATATGTACGTACATTAAACTGAAGTGTCGACATAGATGTGCTTCCTATATCACAGATAGTAGACAGAAAAAAATGTTCTGTGACAGATCAAATCATTTCTTAAAGGATATCTACAGCAAAATGACCATGAAATGGATAGTCTGCTAAATCAAAAGAGTTCGGTTAAGGAAGTTCATTTTTAAATTACTGGCATATCTACATATTATATTCTATAACTAAAAGTTATGCATGAAATTATAATTTTACTGTCAGTACCGTATTTTCTTTTCCAGAACAAGTTCTTCGCTATATAATTTATGTTCTTAAAGGAAGTTTTAATAGTTATTTAATTATATAGATTGTAACTGTAAGTCTAAATATAATTATAAATATTAAGGAACTATTACAATTTATACGGTTTTAGATAAAGTAATTAATCTGCCGATGAAAATCTTGTGGCTATGACCGCTTTGTATTCTATGTTTACACGTAGGTCGTTGTGTAATGTGACATAGAATGGTTAAGGGTGTAGTAAAAGTGATATTGTATCCCATGTTGAGTCTGAGATGCTCTTATCTCTAATTTTTTGCTAATACATAGTTATACTAAGATACAGTTAAGAGTGTACTACATGGAATTTAAAGATCTTAAACTATTTATACATAGAAGATCTACCCAAAAGTTCACTGTTGCAGTTGTAGGCCACAGGCAGGCGTGGGATGATGTGGTTATGTTATGTGATGTACTATGTACGCAGTACCTACTCGTTTCGGCACATGGTATATGGCAAAGCACATCACATCACTATTACACATTCATGGCATCGCTATGTAGTCAAGTGCCATAGGCATTCGGAAGAACAAAAGAGATGAAAGAGTTCGTGACGTAATGATAGAAAAAGGGATCAAATATTTGTAGTACTAGGAAGATAATCCGATGAACTCAATTAAAACAACTGATTCTTGTCTAACGATAACAATGATCGTACTAACCGAGAGCTTTTTACTATACGATCCGTCTTAAGTGCCTTCCTTAGTCAACAAATACTGCATTCAGTATATATACTGTACATCTAATGAAACATTAAAATGTTTGCAAACACACTTCATACTGAAACTGCAAACCGTTAAAACCCTCTTGGCTACTACTTATATCTTCGTTGATCGAGGATTTCTCAGAAAACTGAACCTTATAGTGACTGACAAAATGATTCACAAGTTACTTTTACTGTGATGCTATAAAGAGAAAATATCACTAGGAGAAATCATTTTTCTTGTATTTGTCACTGAAACGTTTTTACAAAAATATTTTGTTCTACATACATATTTTGCTTTACAAGTATTTCCTCACCCTCCAGTATTTCCACTAATGCAATCCAACTCAGAAAAAGGTGTTTCTACAATGAGAAAAACTAAATATCTGAATATTTATAATTTGTTTGTGAAAATCGGAGTTTTTCCATCAAAATATCCGTAATTGATAAAGATATTTTCTATTTTCTTTCAAACATGACTAAATTATCATACTTTGACGCACGAATAAGAATATATAGTACTAATAGTACATTAACAATGATTATGTAATATCAGTACTTTCACCATTCATTCATATTTATGTGAGGTACTACTTACACGTTATGCGATAAATCTACCCATAAACATAAAAATGCATCATAACTATACCGTCACCACTTCCCAGTAATCAGTTTCGGTAAATTGAAGCCATTTGTCTACCTCACTGATTTCCTTTGGGGCAATTTAGTTCATTGTAAGTAAAAGCATAGGTATCTAAGGCTGAACTCTAAAGTATGAGTACTCAGGTATTTAATTATGTACTTTGTTTAATCACAAACCAATTTGCTTGTATTTACTATGATGATGACGATCTTGAGAAACAAGATCATTGTTACATTTGTGCAGGTGCTATGATTATGCTTATATGGGAATACAGTTTCTACTTTCAGTGAAGCTAAATAGCTAATCATTTCGTTATATTTGAGCAAGCTCATATTTTCTTATAATTAGATACCTATCTGTAGTATTAATATGACATGAACTCATAAACAAAGCATTCTTGCTTGCATGTTGATCTCACTAAGTATATACTTATAATGTGCACACATAGTACCATAATGTATGTACTGCATACTATAGTCATAAGAAAGAATGAAATAACATGGCTAGATTGACGACTCATCACATCAAACAAAGTAGTAACTCTGATTCCAATTAACATTCGTAACATTTCCTACAATTACTACCTAATTTATTTACTACGAGATGAGTAATGCAGTTGTTATTCTGCTTGTTTCCAATACGATTTTTCTATAGACAGGTTATAATAAATTCTTAGTTCCCTGGAGTCAAGCTTACTCTTACTATTCTGTTTAATGATAACCATAAGTATAGTAGGGCAGATAGTATGGCGTCAGTAAATTATTAAGCTGAAACTTCATTATGGTGCAGCAAGCTGCAGTCTGATTAGATAATTGGACCAGATATTAAATACGTACCTAGATAGGTATTTATATTCATCAGCGTTATCCGTGTTGTTATTTCATGCATCACATCCCCGCCTACTTTTAGCTGACGTTCCAGATTCCAGATGTATTAGTCCTTTCTGAAGAAAAGGTTATCCAGATTACACAACTAAAAATGGGCTACACTGGAGCAACAACGTACAATTTGCACTCCAGGCCAGGATGCACAGAAGCATTCTACTTATTAATTGTTTGCGTACCAAGAAATGCAAACAATCGTTCCAGTCTAGGAAAAATAATTTTTAGGTCAATTAAAAAGGAAGTGGTTTGCTTTCCTGGAAGATAAATATAGGTAAACAATTAAGACTACTTTCACTTGCATGACCCATATATTTGCAATGGATTCACAGCTGCTATTATACTAATAGCGATCCTCCAGGCAATGATGGAACTACAAATATTTAACCTTTTTCTTTTTTGCAGGCTACTGCGTAATAATTATTTCATGTAATACTGTCAAATTTATTTGTACAGATAAACCTGGTCACCCTAGACATATATTACTGCATGCCATCAATTGCAAACTCCATTAGTAATGCTTAGCATTATTAGGTAGGCCCTTAAGGGTGATATGATGGTGGCTTGACCTATTGTGAATTAGACAAAGATTACTAAGTTGAGACTTAGTCTTGTCTGACTAACCATTCAGGTGCTGGGAATCCAATTTTCACATATTTCTTCGAACTATCCACACCTTAGCACACCTGCTTCCTTTAACCCTGACTTTATGTAAGTACAAGTAAGTAGATGTTTTTAATAATATGTAGGTACTTAAAGATATGTATGGAAGAATATTATATATTATGACGCAGGATGACGAATTCAATTTCTAATTCTCTTTGATGATCGACGCACTCTTAATGGATCAGTCAAACTATGAGATATATTAAGTAGTTAAATTAGAGTAGAAATAGTTGAACAACTGTGAATATTGTAACATACATTGCATTATTATGTCTTGACTAACATGAAGAATAAGATAAATGCATGAAAACGTAACATGCCTAATTTTTCAAAAGAATACAATGAATTAATGTTATAAATGGCAGCACAACACAGCAGCTTTAAGACTAAGAATAAATAGGGCACATTCATTACCTAACTATAAAATAGCAAACTACAAAATAGTGCTACCAATCACCCAACTGTTATTGTAAATGGCAAATGAGGTGGTCGACAGTTGTCGTCCCACTTCATTGGAAACCCGTATTTGTGACTTTGCATCTAAAACATTCATGTAAACAAATAAACTTACATGATTTGCTTACATTCAGCTACGCTCACACATTAGGTAAAAATTATCTTGATGGTAACTGTTGTAAGAATCTAATATTATGTTGTTTAGCGAATTGTGAGCTATTTATAATTGCATGTAATGCAAAATGTAAACTGAAACCTTTATAAAATTGTATCACGCTAGCTGAAATGAGAATATAATCAAAATAACGAGCTGGCTTCCAGCTTCACGTAACACAAATGAGAATATTCATTAAAATAATAGAATTCAATCATGCTATGACATTATTCCCAAAAGTACATATACAGTTATTTTGGGACAAAAAGTAAAGGTTCTTTGAAATGGCAGAATAAATAATTAGTAGCCATATATCATATCATTTCCTGGTGTATAGAGGTTTGTTTCATTTTAATGACAAGAGCACAACACAAGAGTACATAAAATTGTGTGGGTGTGTGTCATCTGTGTAATGAGGTCGACAAAGATCAAATAAATATCCTGATTAGATTAATTTACAAAAGAAATTGCTGTATACACATATACATTACAAATAGTGGAAAAGCAAAACCCGGGAGTAAGTCAGAGACTAGACTAGACAGTGTGGGTTGAGAGATGAGAATCTTCGCTCTTCTGCTCTCTATCACATCTCTTGTGTACACGTATGTACGTATCTTTGTCATCATCATCATCTCCATCTGACTTATTGTTAGGTATCTATTTGCGAATGTTTTAACTTGAGGAAGGAAGAAGCCTAAACTATTTCTTTGCTCTGATGAATTTCCTTTCGGCTTTCTACACTACAGAAAAATACTCTCAACATTCCCATTCGTTTGTATTGTAATCATAATACATGCATTATATTAGTATACTACAAAGTAAACGAACATAAATATAAATACCCGCACTATTGTTATTTGCAGAAAATAACATTTTATCTCATTGTCAGTATCTGCATTTAATTAGTGAAAGAATCCTTTCAATCAAACTAGACTAACTGGAGAGAAGTCTTACACTACACATAGTTGTCTAATTGAAAAAATCTAACACAACATTTATTATCTTTCTGTTGTTGCGCGTTGCGTTCTGTTGTTTGTGCGTAAGCCGACTGTCTAACTCTAAACCTGTTTGCTTTCCATTCATGATCTTAGCTTTTAGCTTCTAGCCAAAAGACTTCCAACGACATTTATTTCAATTAATTTGCAAAAATCTAGACACCACATACTTTTAGCATTGCACTGTACATTACAATCTCGTATCTGTACTCAAACCCACATTTTTACATACCAAAGATCAGATCACACACAAAGCATCTTTTCTGTACCTCATCTCTTCAATCTGATCGCAAGATTCGAACGCACATGAAGTAAGTACGTAAAAAAACTTCAACCAAACTGCAGATCGTTCAGATAGTAATTTCACATGGATGTGGCTATTAGATAATCGTAATATTATATTGTGATGGTATTCTATAAAGAAATAATGTGAACAAATGGCTTTCATAAACGTTTTACAAATCGCTCTTCACTATATCTCAGTCTCATTTTAGCATTAACCAGTGGATTCGGTCTTAGGTCATTGTATATGTATAGAAGTAGACAATATACCTACGCAGATCCATTTGCAATGTGTAAGTGTACTGATAAGCTATGACTAGGCATATGTCATGTAAGACTCCTTTTGTTTTATATACATAATATGCCTAAATTCCTATCATCACTTGTTGTTACAAATGAACTAATTATAATATATGCATGTAGTATCGTATTAATGTTAGTATGACTACGATTATACTAGTATGTTACTACTATGTAGTGTAAAGGCGCTTTTCTTGACAATGAAACTGTCATATATTATGTGCAAAACGGAAAAATAATAGGGAGCAACTACCTCATTAAAATTGCCAGATTCATTAAATACTAGTTCACATAATAGTCTTATGCTCTTTCTCAATGTGTGTGGGTAAAGAATGAGTATGACTATGTGGGAACTTCTGCGAAGTAAATAGTGGAGGGTATTTACATGTAAATAAATAACCAACATCCATCCAACCATTCCATCTTTAAATAAGAGTTGAGCTTATATTCGTATGGAATGCCTATTTTTATAGACCACCGTGTCGTATCCTTTCTTTTATTAAACTCCTTGTTACTATAATTAACTATTAACTACTATTTTTATTGTTTGAAAGGTGACTAATGCCGCCTTCAGACTTACAATAGTCAAAATAAACTATTTACGGATGTTAATCTTCTTAGACAGCCATACGAATTGTGCAACACCTGTCTGCTCTTCTATAGTTGAGACTTCCCTAATTTTAACATACGTACGTCATTCATTGGTGTTGAAAAGCTTAAGATTATATTTTACAGCTAAGCTCTAAATTATTATAATTTTTAAAGATTTTATTACGCAGAGTAATGTAATGAATTAGGATAATGAAATTGTTATGCTGAATATAAATGGAATACCCAACGTACGTATAAACAGGAGATCAAGAGCCCAATTTTCTACATGCTTCGGAAATGCTAAATGCATTTTACCAAGTTTTTTTATTAGTAAAGATTTTACAAGTTCAATGCGTCCATTAAATGGACATAATTGAATTGCATATAGGTACATAGCATAATTGCGATAAAATTGAAAAAAAATTTTAAGCGCGTAGTATTTTGTATCTTTCATCAATATTAATTGACTCGGTTAGCTGTACCTTTACCAGACTACGCTAATTTTGTACCCAGTGATGCATTCTCTGTTAGTGCTTTCGGTGCCATTCTTTAGCAAAGATGATTCATAATATTTTGTTTAGATGCAAGAGAATCCCGTTATTGAACAATATCCAATAAAAAGTCAGATCGTAAAAAATATTTGTGCGACCTTACTGTACATTATTTATAATTTCAGAAAACCCAGCCGAAGTCAATATAAGTAGACTGGAACAACAAGGATTTAGGTTTTGTTTCATCAACAAAGCCTTTTGCCATTAATTTTTGTTGAAATGTAGATACAATGAACTTGCATCACAAAGCATTACTATGTATTTACTCAGGTGTTAGGTCCATGTCCAAGTATAATTTAAATTGAGAACAAAATCTCTTATAGTTTTTTACCAGGCGGCCTCTCGACCAGGAGAATCGACATCTTTGCAGAGACTAACTTTGGTAGCAATATGAAATTGAAAACTCCCTCATCGTTGTGGGAAATTATTTACTTTCTTGATAATACAAATACGTGTAAAATTAGAATTGTTAAGATAATCGAAGTTGCACATTATAAGATATACGTGTGTGCATCTTGAATAGGTACATAATGTTTGACCTTTACTTCGTTACATCTCAATTTACAGATTACATATACAGTAAAAATTTTGTATGATTTTTTCGGCACCTCTTTGATAGTAGTTTATTGGAAGGATTTAGTTTGTTTGGTGTTGGGTTAAAAAATAAATTAGTCAGACATGTCATACAATGTCATTGTTCACTGCCAGAAAGAAAATCATTGCTCTTATGGTATACAATTAAAGCTCGTACGTGCAAAGCCCGAGCGGAGTGTGATTAAACAGATTTCGGAAATGTACTTACGTACACCGTCACTTATTTCTGAGAATTTCATATCTTGTTCACTTGCAAATTCATTAATTCCACAAAGATGACAGATATTGACTGCATAATAGGATTACATTAATATTTACAACTGTGCAGTGTTGTAGATATGCATAGGTATTATAACATGTATTTACGTCAACAGCGATAGTGATCGTAGTCCATGAAATGTGTGTCAATTAAAATGGTATAGTCATGAAGTAGTGTGTAAGGGGTTTGCTCACACTATGGGCAATTCGTCACGCGGGCAACTCGTCAAAGCCTAAACTCGTCGACAAAAGTAAACCAGAAAAAACGTGCATGCTATATTTACTTACACTGTTACAGTATTCTATACGCATAATACTATATAGCATTGTGAACGCAGTATCAGTATCTTTTTAGTTTACTCTTGTCAATGAGTTTAGGCTTTGTGACGAGTTGCCCGTAGTGCGATTTGCTCGCGTGACGAGATAGTCGTCGACGAGTTGATCGTCGACGACGTGTCCGGGATCCGGTGTGATGGTGATGCTAATAAGTTAAAGCGGAAATAATGTTAAGTAGAGAGAGCTGAGTGAAATGAACAATGTGAGTGTGATTTATGATTTAATGGTAGGAAAGGGTGATATATTAGTATTGATATAATATTTAAAGCTAAACATACGTAGGTCTCTTATTTCCATATTGCTACAGATTAGAGATGTACGCAAACGAGAGTAAAACGGTTTACCGTAACGCTAAAGGTTTTTCTCAGAATCTTCCTCTTGTCGTTAGCGTAAGGATAAGTAAGTCGAATTTATGGTAATGTAAAGTACACTGATGGCGTGAGCATTTATTAATATACAGGAGGTATTAAATGTTCTCAATAACTTCTGTTAAACCGTAGAATGTCCAGTACCCCAAAAAGAATCGCAATATATTTGTGCAATTCTAAAAATTAAAATTCATCAAGTGTAAAAGCGGGTATTATATCGTAGGCACAACGATCCACCAGGTACAGAGGACGTAAGGGGACCTTCTTTCTATGTAAGAACTAACCAAGATATTAACATGCTTTATTCAATTTTACACTCTTTTCATTGATTATATATGTAACATTAAGCGAATATGCTAGTAATATGTACAATTATTCTTAATCTTAATAGCTAATGTGCATATCATTGTGTATATTACTGAAAAGAGCATAAAAACATGCGCTAAGGCACTGGGCGTTCTGTGCTTGAGAGTCCTCCGTACCTACGACATGTACAGGTAATCAAAAAATGACCTGGGTATTGTGAGACTAGGAAAATTAACCTAAACTTCTGGCCCTCACTAAGTCCACTATTATGAATTGACTAGTTATTTTCAAAATTTCTACTAAAATAGGTTACACTAATGCCAAGGAGATATGAATGCCAAAATTAAGGGTTTTTAAGGGTTAAGTATCAGCAACTCAGTAGAAAAGAACTCTTCATTTTGGATTTCATATCTCCTTGATATTATTGGAACCTATTTTAGTAGAAATTTAATCGATTCATAATTGTGTGTTGAGTGAGGGCCAAAACTTAAACTTACATTTGCTTTCCCAGTCTCACAATACCCATATTCAGGTCACCTTAATGTTTATAAAAAAGCATTTCAAGCAGCAGTGCAGTGTTTCAATAGGTACACCATAGATAAATTATTTTGCAAAATTGTTTGTGACGTTTTTGTATGCTTTAAATTTTGATGGATGGGTCTTGGAGTCTAAATTATGCTGACTTTGACTATACGTATTGTATTCTACATTTATGTAGTACTACTAATGTGCAGAAAATATGCTATAAGGACCACACTCATGCAATCGGATCCCACGTCTAATTGATTTATTTCCCCCCTAAATTTTAGCATAACGATGTAAGATAAGTTGAGGCTTGGCATTTTTTAAACCAACTCCGAACCCGAGAACAGAATATTTTCAATTACAATTAGTTATTAGTATTCTCTAATTTACATACAAGAAGAATCCGTATGATACCGTATGATCCTTACCTATACTCAGTACGATTCGTGTTTGGTTTCTTTTGATGTTCGAGATTAAGAGATTTTTGTACTTTATGCACTTTGTCCTGATTCGTTTTTTATTCCAGCTCCTTGGTTACTCTCGTAACGTTCATGCAGACAAATCAGTATCTTAAATGGAATTCAAATGCATATGTATTATATATTGGTAGCAGATATTAGATAGGTGATTTACGTAGTTGGTGCAGCAATACCTATGATTGTGTTGCCGATAAATATATTTCGCATTCAAAAATTAGTAAAGAGATGCAGGATAAAACTTAATTCAATGCACAAAAGTCTCACGTCCTTATCCTCAATCCCCATCCCTAACTCAACAAGTCGGCTATTCTAGCTGGGATAATTACGTGTGAAGGTGAATATAGTGGAACAAGGTTTAAAGTTTAAATAATATTTCAAAGTTCAATGTGAATGTGAGCATCATCTTCACCATACCAGGAATCCTGAGGGTAAAGAAGTAAAGAAGAAAAAGCCTAAATTATGATCAACAGTTGGATAACAGATGAATGCATAAAGCTTTGCCGCGTATACGTATATTACTTTCCTGTTCGTCTTAAATGCTTTGAAAAAATTCGAGAAGCTTTAGAAAAAATTTCCGTTGTTTTTTTAATTGCTTAATAATATTCAAACGTAGCAAATGTAGGAGAAAATTAACATTTGCTTTTTCCATTGCAACACTAGTAGGTTTTCATTTTAATATGGATTTAGTACAAAAGTAGATGAGATACTTAAGGACATTATAGTACTAGTTGCCGAAAACAATATTGTCTATACTGATTAATACCTCTACCAGCATTTGCAAAACTTATTTATACGTATCGTTACTGTAATTATTGTATTGGCTCAAGATTCCATTGTCTTAGAATATTTAGTATGTCCAAATCCCTTTAGCTGATCTTTCCATGCAGGCAGACTGTTGTACAGAGTGCGGACATAATTCGGCTATTAACCCATTTCTATCCAACATATTATGTTCATCTATGACTTCCATTTAAGACTAACATGTTATCCGTAGGCATTTGGAAAACCTACCAGAACCAACTATTTATTAATGCTCTCGTTTTCTGGTTTTGTTTATGTCACCAATTTGATTCCTTGTGTGCGTCAGCAATTTCTAATGCTGTTTGTGTACCCTAGAGAGCTGCCTGAGCACAAAAAAATGTACCCGTATCCGCCCGCGCCCATGTTACAAAGTGCCATTATTGCACTGCCAAGGACGATAATTATGTCTTGTCATTAAAATTGTATTAATATTTTTTAAGCATATGTAATTGTGCATAATATGTAAACAGTATATACCATAGCTTAATATAATTATTATATTATTGTATAGGAGCGTTATACACACTCAGTATGCACTAGGCTACTACTCATATTAATGACTCATGGCTGAAATATTTTTACTACCCATGAAATTAAATAAACACTTGCCCCCATGAACACTAGAGCACCCATCCAGAAGCCCATGGGCGCCCATGTCAATGAATTTGCGCCCTGCCCACGCCCATATGGGCGCCCGGAGCCCAGGAAAACCCATAATACTGCGAAATAGAAAAAATGCCCAATTGCAAAACTCTATTAAGTACTTACTGTATTATTATGCAAGCTATCTACGTACTATTACAGATGACGAAGTATTTTTATGACAAAAGGCGTGTGACCTTTGCGTCGCGTCTGCATAGACAAATATATAATCACCATCAGCACCACGCGACACCATCGAATTGATCTCTTCCACAAAACGCCTTCCAGAAGGTGAGCATTTTTTTGCTCCGTCAAATTACTACGTTGCAAAATCCTTCAAACATTGGGGTCTTTAGCTTAAACAATTATTGTTAGTTTGTTACATCATTGACAGGTAGACAGAATTCAAGAAAAGGTAGACCTATGTACTATATACGTACTACGTACTAAATTAAATACTATGCGGGGATTATTCCATTTGCAATTGAAGCAATAAAAAGTACTCGGTTGACACTGACATGTATTCTGCATATAACTTAGAAATACATGCAAATGACGCATTTCCTTTAGCTTACAACCAAGTTTAAGAGATTTCCTGGATAAGCTTTTTGTAACTTCTATTTTGCCATGTCATCGAGGGGATCCGGCTAGAGATTTAAATTACGATGCAACTAAGTAACATACATGATATACTCAGGCAAAAAATGATGTATCGTCATTATTACCTATTGATGGCGTACGCGAGTAGCTGTTGAATGTTACTGGTAGTGATTTACATATCCTCAAAATTTCAAAATAGCAATACAGGTTTCAAATACCTACTCGTGCGACGTACATAACTTTGCGTAACTATTGTTATTGAATTTTTATTTGCCTACCACGAGTTGCTATTTATTTACAGTTTATAGATTTTTTAGAGAAAAAACATCAGGTGACATATATTTTGCGTCTACTTTACTATTGTAATTTCTGACATCGAAACCCAGATCGTATCTGTACTTATTCTTGTACAACGTAAATACCTAAAAGCGTAGTAAAATAACTTTCTATTTTTTCTTTGTACGACATTCATAGGGTCAAGAAAGCTCATGTGTATAGATTTGAAATTAACTATATTAGTGACTATTGTACTTATTCTTTTGACAGATATGAATACATTTTTTCAGTTGTATAAATAAATGCCGTAGCAATGCATGGTATGTATGTACAGTAAAGTATAAATGTTGATGGTATTGTAGTAATGGTGATTGAGCCATTGATATTCCAGCTATAAATGAATAGTGTATGTATGTAATAAATACAATAATAGCAATAATGGGTAATTAATTCTACGCAGTAGAGTTACATATATAGTACATATAACGATGGACTAACGGCGAAATTTTATTTTGCTAACTCAAGACTACAAGACAAAGAACTTGCATCTGAAGATGAACGGCTATTTTTTGTTAGCCAGGCCTTTGTCCTTCAATACACATTTAACACATATGTGTAGTCACAGGTCATTTTTGCAATGTAAATGTTCTGAATATTTATGCAAGTACTATCTGTAGTTTAAATTCATTATAGGCCATTGATTCATTTGTTGAAATTGGAATGAGAAAAACAAAGAGTCAACACTTTTCCGGAATAGAGCATCGTACTTCACGCATTGATGTGTTTATGTGTTTGCCTTGCCTAGCGTTCTTACACTAAAACAAAGGCGGATAATAAGCAATTAGGTGCTTTAAGTAACTGGAAAGTCATAAAACATTATACCTTACGAAAGCCATAGCTTTCAAAGCTTTCTAACTACAAGAAATTATTTTACTGCCTTGCCAGCAAGGCAAGACAAGGGAATTAAGAATAGCTTTAGCAAACTCTGCAATTTGTTTATTTCTAGTTAACAATTCTTGCGAAACAAAAAATAAAGTTAATTATTACTTTCTGTTATTGGGGCTTTGTTTCCACTTCGCACCATTGTGTCTGCCTTGGCTGTTATGACTAAGTTATGTATGTGTAAATATTTAAAATCAAGACAATAATAAATACTTTACACAGTCTGTATGTATGTACAAATTAATGACCTCAAAAACTATGTTTATGAAATCTGCATAAGGTTCGCCATTATTTTGTTTTTGTACTTGGTATAGTAGGGCTATAGGAATACTTAAACAGGGAATGTTAATTTAATGGGGGAGACCGGCTAGACAGTGTGTTAAAATGTGCCAACTTGCAAATATTAGCACAACAAAAAATCTCCAGTTTTACGGAGAAAGTTCTAAATTAATTACACCTCATTACTATTATGTATTTAATCGTAACTTTACCATACTGTAAATACCGGAGAAGGATTTTGACCTTTTGATTTGTTTTTAATGAGCATTAAGTTATTACTACAAATTATTTATCCTTTGCCAGGACAATCACTTTTGGAAAAATTTATTTTGTCTGGAAACATTATTATTAGTTTTCGGTTAGTAGTCGCTCCGAGCTATGAGGCTTTGACTTCATTAAATAAATATGTACAAATACCTTCGGAATTATTGTGTGTCATTCAATTTACACATTAGTAAATAATAATTACTAATTATGCTATAATTTCTGCATTCCATTTTTAATGGCGATGATAAATGGCCAATTTGAGCATTGCAGTTACAAATAACACGCTACATTTTAACTTCGTGGGATATCTGTATTCATGAAGATCAGGGAAATTGAGTTTAGAAGTGAGGACAGTATCGATATTTACAATTTAATCGCAATTCAATTACAATATATTATCTAATTGAGAATAAAAATATACCTATAATGTTATTTGCCTACAAAAATAACAACAACTAATTTACTAACATAACTTTAATATGGTAGGTATTACATATAAAGTAGAGCAACATTGGGTACAATCCATATACCTAGCATACATAATGCATAAGGTAGAATATTAATAACCAATTCAATTCAATGGTTGATCTGCTGTACCAATTTTATTATAGAGATTGATTTTGATACGACATATTACATGACTTTCTATTGGATAAAAGCGAAGGATGGTAATGGCACTGTTATATCATACAACTTGTGTGTAAAGGTCGTTGAATCATCATTCCTATTTTCAATCTATGAATTTGGTCTCGTTGTTTCTGGCTCTAAGTTCATGGAAAATGAATGAGAGGATTGTTCCAGAATGTATGAATCTATCGAAATTGACCATCCTTGCAACTGACTGTGCTCAATAAATTATAATCTGTTTGTAGATTGGCTTTTGTTGGGTTTATTTATTAGAATGAATGAACACAATTGTACATAAATACTATACTTTTATGGTTTCCAGAGAAGTACTGCAGATATTTTAGTGGTATAGTAAGTACCGTATGATCTTCGTTATTTTATACAATACACCCTCTGCAGAAGACCCTTTCACTAAAACTTCTCCATTTTCTATTTCGTTTGCTATAAAAAAGATTTCCGCCATTTGACATTTAATAAGTTTCATTAGATACCAAAGGTTCCATTATAGTACTAATGGGAAATCCATTTTCCTTGTGCATCAGTTTTCTTGAAGAACAGTATAGTTACATGAAGAATTCACTGTATGTGCTTATTTGTAAAAATACAAATGTCATGACACTAGCTGTCACTCACTTTCCAATAGCTTGTTTGTTTCTTATTTCTGAATCTTAATTTAAAGTTAAAAGTCAGCAAAGTTGATATTATCTGTCACCTACAGTATGCCAGTATAAAGAATATTTGATTTTATTCTTCGCGGAACAATCGTGCGATATTATATTTTTCCTCATTGTTGACATTTTTTGTTGTAGCTGTTACCGATATCTGCACTCTGAGTAGAATAATACGATAAAATAAGAATAATGCGTAGTTTATTGAGGAAGATTTTAAATATGGATTAGGGCACAGCTCGTGCTACGGTTCACTGAATACATTTGGCCATCTTTGGATGTTACATTGATATACATACAATTAGCCCAAAATTCAGCCAGTAGTCAACAAACATCCATTCTCAGGAAGCATATTGTATGAATTAATATGGCCAATCTTGTTTTCGTATCTGTCTCAAGATGCAATTATTCATTTCTACATGTTTCTGTATAAAATGGAAACTGCTTTGAAAACAAAAACTTGACAATCTCTTTTACATAACAGTCGGAAATTATTTAAGTATAATCTGCATTTACAAGTAGAACAAAAATATTGCATCTTTTTCCGCAAAAAAGGGGAATATGCCGGCAATAATGTTTGCCTAAAACAGGAAACTTAAAAACGTATATTGGAAAAATTAAAAAAGTAGCAGCGTAAAACAGTAAATGTTTCCCTCGGACAGGCAATAGTATTATAACATACTTAACGCATAGTATATTAGGCTGACAAAAGCAATTCTAATATAATATTATATGGTATGCAATATGTATGCACTACTAAGGAGCTTGCATTCTTTATAAGAATGCTTCGTCTGTCTGTCTGTCTGCCAGTCATAACTAAGAAACTGTTTGAGATATCGACTTCGTAATTGAATTTGTTTTCGTATGTATCTCATTGAAAGGTTATGTCAACTATAGCATCGCCTAGAAGTTATGATGGCAATTGAGGTATCGTTGGGGTGGAAAGTTGTTGACGTGAGGAATACATTTCATTTAATAATTTTAATACACCCTCGACATGGGGCAACTTGATACTTTAATTCACCACCACGATCATCATGCTGTAATGCAATTGCTTTTCAAGTTTGATACTTTTTTACAACTTTCACCACAGTTAATAATAGTCGTATCAGTGTAGCCTGAAAACCACGGATGTGAAACAGACGAATGCAATACAGATAGTTCCACAAAACTATTTCTGTCTCAGGAATTCTAATCATGGATTAATTTTTATCAAGAAGTCTGATCTGAGCCGTATTTAATAAAAAAGCCAAGAAAGATTTTGTTCTTGATTTTTATCAGTCAACATATTATTGTGATATTCATATCTTGATGTTGATGTGCGTTAAAAGTCATACTATTTTTTACCTACCTTTGCGAGAATAACCTTAACTTAATTATTCATACGTGATACGTATATTCAGATAACATATTCAGGATTATGTGAAATATCTCTTAATCTAGCATTTAAAATAGAAACTTTATTGCGCAGAATTATTTCTTGTACATTTAACCATTTGACTTTCACGAGTCAAAGAAAGAAATGCAAACTTTTCCGTATTGCCAAACGGAGCGGCTATAATGCGGAATATGTTTTTCTAGTAGAACTCGCATAATTTTATTAATATTATTCATTTAACATTTAGAAATCGTCTGATCCATGGAACAAATGCATCGTATTTTCCTTGTATTTTCTGCAGAATTATTAAAGTTACAAAGTCAATTTTTCTTTTGACGATTTTATCTATACTAAACGTAACGTAGGTATGGATGTATGTAGGTACTAAAATGCATGCGGCTGTCAGAGCCCATATTAGCTGATCATTGCATTATAATAACGCATTAGACAAACGTTTAGTAATACATATCTGTTATTAAGGACTGATATACCTGCTTGCGTGTACGTGTGTAGGATAGAATGATTAACACGCTTACGAAAGTACTTTGTGCCTATCCGTATATAGAAGGCCTTTAGCATTTTTCCTATGCTGTTAATGCCAATATTACTAATAAAAAATCGTATTTCCTCATACAGTCTCATGCATTTCTAAACGCATTTTAGAGCGTCTGTTTGGTTTATATGTATGTAAAAAAGCTTACCTAAAAGCGAAGATGTATACTAGTAATTCGTAAAAGGACAAAATACTAATACGAAAGGCTCCCATAAAATGATAGCATTGAACTTAAGGAGATTAAATACTCATCAAAACGAGAGTTTAAAAAATTTTGTGATGCATTGTGTAGAAACGTTAAAAAATTATACTCGAAAAAAATACGTTTGACCTTAAAAAGAGATAACCCCTCCCCCCAGTAAGGGGTAGGGTGGTCCATAGGATGGGCTTGTTTACCATGTAGTACCTCCTATTATGCTATAAACCTACCTTTTGTATTAGGATAACCGTTGTGTCGTAATCGGAGTGTCTATGCAATTATACAATGCATACAGGAGCATAAATGCACAGTACGTTGCACGACGTGTAATCATGTGGATTTAACATACCAAAATCTTAACGTTTTCTAGGAATATGGAATATACACGTAAAGTGACAACATTCATCCCTTATGACATGACAAAGATATCTAATAACAATAATTACGATCAATTTAATTATGGTCAGTCCTCTGGATTTGTAGTAAGGAAATGTGAACTGTAAGTAGTAGGTACTACTAATTTTTACTTACACGCGTTTGCATTTCAGATGCTCACCGTTTTATAATGCATTCATTGACATGGTTTATGCTTTATGTTCTTTTATATGTTTGGTAAACATAATGGACAATGACAATAACAACTCAACTGAACTGAGAGCTAACGCTTACGCAATTCAATGATTTAATTAAAGCTTTTGTGGTAATTGGTTATTAGTTATTTACAAATTGGAATTGTGACAGAATAGCAATCCCTTAATTAGCTTTGCTTTGGTTTGGTTTCTGTTTTATTCAAGTGCCGTCAAGTTCATAAATTGATTTAGATTTAGGTAAATGTAGAATTGTAAATATGTTAGGAAATGAGTTATAAGATAGTAAGTAGTATAAGAAATTCTTACAATAATGAAAGATTAAACATGGTCTTTCACCATAGTACTACAACAATGCTTGTTATATTCAAAAAAGAAAGAAATGAGTGCAATAAATGCTCCAATGGCCAAAAAATAAAATATGACTGACAGGTTATTAAATGTCAATGGCTTGATGTTATACTCTCCTTTATCCAAATGCAAGAGTTTATAATAAACTTCACCGGTGGAATTCTTCAACATTTTTTGTTTTCCCATTTCTTTAAAGAAATAGTTAACTTTCTCTTCCCATTTAAGAAAAATTCCCGTGTCGTACAATGCTCCAGTTATCGGGCTGAAAGAGTCTACAAAAATAGAATGTTTCTGGAAACCCATACTCATTGTTGTACGGTAACCTGAGTCTTTCGCAAAGATGAGAGGCTCCATTCGTGTATCCAGAGTTAGCGTTGAGGCAACTATATTCTGTATGTAAGGTGACCATCCTATGCAGACACTCTTTGGATTGATGAAAGCTTGCGTTACACAACTCTCAGTTGAGGAATCGTATTTCAGTCGTCCTCGAATCTTTTTAATTTTGGGGGAAGTGCTTTTCTGGAAGAATGTTTGCTCAACAACACCTTGGGCATTGAGTGTTACTTTGTAGTCTTCTGTTTCAGAGAGTTGCTGGTAATTCTGTGGAACAGGTTCAGCTAGAGAAAATGTGAGATTACTTTTCAAAGTGCTTTTGTAGCCCGTACCAACAATTATTTGCAACAATAGGCATAATCCAGTGAGGAATTTAATTCTCTTCCCGATAGAATCAGGAACTCCTTGCTCAATCAAAATTATAAAGGGGATACATAAGGAATTCACTGCATTCTGGGTAAAATAACGTTGCCAATAAAATCTTTTGACCTTGCTCTGAACGACAAGAGTGAGAAACAGAGTGGCCGATATGACAATAAAAGTTAGAAGAAGCCAGAGCCAAACTTCAGTTTTAAAAGGTTTAATGATGGCATTCCATTTGCGAAATGACATTGGGAACGATGTTGCAAAAATAAGATCTGCAGTTCCAAAAGTAGATGGGTAATCAACCCACTTGGACCAGGTGGTGTCATGTCCTAGAAAAAAAGAGAAAGCGAAGCCTCGGTCGTGATAATAGAGATTTGCGTACATTCCCGTCCAAGTTCCATTCGGGAGCAACTGTCCGTACAGCGGCCCAGAATAAACTAGAGATTCAAATGTAAAATTGAATTTCTGAGAAGCAGCTTCAACAAGGTTGTAGTGGTTTCCAGCCAACGTTACTTTCCCAGTAGATTTATCTTCTACCTTGAATAGCCACGGAGGAAATTCACACCCACACACTTTGAAATGCCTCCCACGCAAATTAGCTCCCATGGCTGCAGCAAATTTCTTCTTTGACCAGACCACAGACTGAGTCTCAACTTTCTCAAGCCTTCCTGTAAATATTCTCGGTTCCAAGTACAAAGATAGTTTTACTGGGGCTGAAGTTGATTCCAATTTATTTCCCGTGCTTCCCGAGATTGCTACTCCCATCTTCGATTTTAGTCCCATAAATAATTCCTCCAAAATTATACTTTCAAGGATAGCAGGAGGTCC
The DNA here is from genome assembly GCA_034694165.1 of Tomocerus mixtus. Lineage (NCBI taxonomy): Eukaryota > Metazoa > Arthropoda > Collembola > Entomobryomorpha > Tomoceridae > Tomocerus > Tomocerus mixtus. The sequence goes on along the minus strand of JAQFYC010001211.1, from coordinate 9,445 downwards.
AAGTAAAAGCACAGAATCAATTCGCCTGTTTACATTTTCTCTTATTTCTTTAAGAAGCACGCCTACATCATCAGCTCTGAATATCCAAACTACAAATAAAATAGAATGCAACGATAAAACACTTTCTCTTCGTTCAAGTGTTAAAGATACTTCAACCTTAACTTCTGAAGATATTAAATTCCAGTCAAACAGGTAGTCTGGACTTTCGTATAGCACCGGTCGCACTGTGATCGGATTTGGCTGCTCTTCAACAAAAGAAAGAATTAAATGGTTAATTTGTTCTTTAAAATTTGTAGGGACTTTAGGCATAGAATGCGTGGTGACATCATCCAGTTTGACATACTGGATGAAGGAAAAAAATCCAGATAATATTGTTAGGGAATCCTTTACTTTCATTTTACGAACGCTGCTAAATCAAAATTTACTCTTATTTATGCAAAAGTGTAAATAGGATGTTTCGCAATGAAGTTCCTATGCAATGTATGGTTAAAGAAGCGAATCGTTCCAGTTAATATACCCCATATATTTACTTACTTACTTATTAGATAATTAAGAAATTGGCTGCATATATGTCATATTTATGTCATGTAGACATTAAATCCCTAATTGAACCAATCACTTAATGCTACTTCACAATCCTACTATACTATTGACTCACCCAACTATCATTTTCAAGTCAATGCACTCAGGATTCGGTAGAAGCTAATCTAAAATTATGTATTAAAGAAAGGAACAAATAAACCAAGTCACTTTACAAATGCTAAGTACCTACCTACCTATTTATCTTGTCCATACCTCCATAGACAAAGTACGGGGAGCGATTTCTACTTTGTCAGATTACCAAACTGATATTCAATTCTACTTTGCCATGAATTTATAATAGGTACTTACGTTCAGTGACCAGAAGCAGTTCTGTAACAACAAAAACAAATCACAACATCGACAACATGGGAGCAATTACAGTGAAATAAGCTGCTTGCTGGTCTTGTCATTTCGTTTGAAGTCAATGAGCTCCCACTTGTGTCACCATATTTATTAGCTTCTTGTGTTGGTGTTGGTACTGCTGTACTGCATGCTTGCTATTTTTCTGAGGAACACACACGATATGGTAAGTGAAAAGATTGAAATATTTCTCACTTACCTCACCACTAAAAGAACATAATGAACAGGAATAAATAAATAGAATACACCTAATATAACTACAGCTAAGGAACTGAAGCTAATGAAATCAATAAGTGGTTAAAATAACTAAATAAAATAACTTTTTAAATTTCATCAATACTTAAGTCAAGTATACTTATTTAATTTTTTCATTGTCAGTCATTGTCACTAATTTCAACGAAATGAAAAAATGCATTTAAATTTCTTCACTTTTTATGGATATTTTCATTAAAAGAAAAATTCATTCGTGACTGTTAAAGAAAAGCCTGAGTGATATTTACTCTGGTGTCCATTTCATTTATGTATTACTTATTTTAGGTAAATAATTCATTGCACATATACAAATATAATAATGCTTAATTAAATACAATACTCAACAGACACGACATGTCCACGTAATAGATCGTTTTTGGTGTAACTATAAAAATTGATTATATTTAAAAGCAAAAATGCCACAATCAATTTGCAATTGTATTACTTATTCACGAAAAGAGAAGTACTTTGTAGTTTTACAAAGGGATACCCAATTGACAGGGAGCTTTGGATATACAGCAGCAATTGATGTTTGTATTTATTAGTTTTCCGTTTTTGTGAGTCCTGTCTAATGGCAAGCCTATACGAAAACCGTTGGGGGCTTTTGCCACATGAGATTATTGGCGTTTAAGATCATGTTAGCTATAGCTTGTCCACACATCGCGCACGTGTCAAATAGAATTTAATAAGAATTGATCTCATTAGCTCTTTGATGCGAATGGTAAACAAAAAGTTACACTGGAATCAGTAAGCCTACAGCATACCTAAGCTAATTTTACAATTCTACCTAATCCGTACAAATGAGCATTACGACCAAACTTATAATATTGAATATTATGCTGGAGTGAACGCTTACAACAATGTAATAATAATAAAATTTCAATTCAACTTTGCTAATTTAGATCATAATTATTTAATTGTTTTATTTCTCATGACATGATCTCACTACTCTACATCATTGTATGTATAAATGTATAGTTATTATTACAATATAATATTATTCTTATCAGTCGAATAGTAATTGACATGATAGGATATTAGTTCTTTTCAATTTTGAATACGTAATACTTTCACCATTTCCATCACTCGGATTAAATACAGAATTCCTAAATATAAAGAATCAAATTATTGTACACATTTAAAGCCTGGTCCTCAAAGCTCTTGATAATATATTTTTTTAAATCAATCGACCACAACAATTTAAAATCTATTTATTTACAACTAAACTAGACATTTTGCTACTTCCCTGATTCTTTTACTTTTACCTATAATAAAATTTGCAGTTTTTCTTTGAGATATCTGAATTTGTTGTATAAAAAACAGGCACTTATTACACGTTATACACAATAGGAAAATCCCTCTTCTATTTAGTTTCCATTATTCCATTCCACAGTATACTACATTGAGCTATTTTAATTATGAACTAGGAAACTGAACATAAATAATTATTAGCATACTAAAGCGAAATCATAAGCACCTAACCATGCAATAGCACAATTATTATTAAATTACCCGAGGATTATTTGTGCACACAACTAAAACTAGAATTTTGTGTATAAGTAATTGCAATTAATAATTATTATATGCTTTATCATAAACTACCAATTAGCACCCACTAACGGGCACTATGGTTTAATTAATGCAGCACTGCAGCACATAATAAATGCAGAACGCCAACTGAACAAAAAATATCATAGTGAATGACATAACTAATTAGTTTAAAATTACATAATAATTAGGTACTATAAATAAGTAGAGATATGCTAAAGCTACAACAATTATTATTACATAGACAACATTTTGGTTAACAGAATTATCTAGACAGGCTGTCATGTAAGCATTTTCTTAGGTAATTTTCATTTATCTGAATATATGTACCTAGGTACTTGCAATGTACAATGCATGCTATATTATCATTGCCTTTAGCAATTCACAATGGAATCTCGTCCTAATATCAGACAGAGAGGAGACTAGGAAGATTTAGATTTTTTGTTAATACGTTTATAATTCAACTGGAATCCCTTGGTTTGACTTGGATGCATAATATATAGTCTATATCCCCCATTAAACATTCATTTTTCAAAATATTCATTGTATTGTGCAATCATCAATACACGTTCTAAAAAGTGTTTGGAGGTTAAATTGTATTAAGGCAGTGTATGGAAGGGTACATTATATATGTAAATCTCAATCTCATCTATGTGTCTCGATTATTTTGCTAAACAACATCCAGAACATTAAATTATTGTAAACAAGTAGATATTGAAAATTAGAATTGTGAACCATTAATTAAATAACTGTATTATAAATACTGTAACGTCTTTTTAGTACGAATGACAACTCTTAATACTACTACTCAAATACCAGATACTTTATATCAAACAATATTTTATGTGCATTGTTTTCACCGAAACCCTAGAATACGTTTCATATTTACCATAAATATATTTAGGTAATTACAATTTAGTTAAAATTAAAGTTCATTTATTGAATGTCATACTATTTGTGCATGGAAGTTATTGCATATTATATATACCCATCAGTAGCAAACTTTTAAGTCTTAGCTAAGTTATGTTTATATTTTTAATTGGATATTTCACATAAGTTTGTTACGGATAGAAATCTTTAAATTATGCATACCTATTATCTTTCTTTTTGTAGAAGTTAATAATCTTTCTTTTTTTTACCATTTCCTTGATCTAAAAATCGAATTATTCCAATTCAAACTAACATTTATAGAATTGCTAAAGTTTATTTGGCCGGATGTGGTAATAATATGACAATGGTTTTTGGTACACACAAAATTACAATAAAATTACTAGAATTTTTCATGATAAAATAATTACACGCACTAGCACTACTAATGTTTGAATTGAAAATTACTGACTCATAATCTTGATTTGTAAAGCTACTGGTAAAAAATATTAAGTATGTAAAGGCATAGGCAGATATCTATTTATAGTACAGCAATGAGAATTCTTGCTTAGCAAAATAGAAGTGCCTATGATTGACATCATGTGCAAGAGATATTGAGAAGCAATGCATAATTTGTTAGTGTACACAGCAGTTGAATTTTACGAGATTTAAAATAACTATAAAATGCAATAAGTATAAAAGAAAGTTGACCAAATTTTTCAATCCTGGTAGAAGAGTTCACTCAAAGCTATTACTGAGGAAAGCCAGTAACTTCCCAAATCTTAGTATTTGCATCTTGTCCTGTCGAAACGATGGTGTTGTTGTCCAACCAAGCCAATGCCGTGATCTGGCTTTGGGGATGTGCATCTGTAAAATATCATTTTATGTAGTGTATTAAGTTTTCCATGATACATAATAAATTTTTTACTGTTCTTTAAAAAAATTAAAATTAAAATTACTTTTAATGGTGAGATGCTTGTTAGGCTGGTCTACACTCCAGACGATGACGGTACAATCTAAACTTCCACTGGCGACTAGCTTTGAATTAGGAGACCATGCCACGCAGTTGACCTTAGCAGTGTGGAAGCCCCATTCTTTATTGTGGGCCAACTAAAAACATTTATCCAAACCAGTGTGAACTATGGATGCACTCGTAGTATTTTGTTTATTAATTAGTAATGAAATATCTAGTTCATTTATAATATGCATGATATAAAGCTTACGTCATAAGTGTCGCTAGAATACAACACCACTTTACGGTGACCATCAGACGCAGCAAGGTATTTCCCATCCGGAGAATATTTGACGTCAGTAACAGGTCCCAAATGTTCCAAAGATATTTTTAGGGATAGAGTTGTGCCAGAAACAGTATAAATATGGACCTACATAGGCATATACATTAAAATTATTCAAATTGTGGAAATCGTAATTCAAGTTATAACCTGGTGGTGGATAATTAGTGTTCCACAGGAGATAATTAATAACTATTCCTTTAAACCCCTAAGAGTTACAGTTACGAGTGCTTATTCTTTACCTTTTGGTCCATTGACCCTCCAACAGCTACATCATCCGATGTCGTGTTCATAGCCAAGCTAGACGGTTCGTATTCCACGCTTAGGTTTCCAGCCTTTTTCATAGAGGTTCCAGCGAGATCCAACAGTATGATCTAATAAACAATAAAGGTTGGGGAATACATATAGTTGAGTATCACGATAAGGATAGATTAATAAACTATATTAGTACATTGTAAATACAATATATCGTTAAATCATTAAATCAAGATGGCAGATTTTAATAGAACTCGTGAAGAATTAGTGCACCATAGCCACCATACATACCTCCTTGACAGTAGCCACAATTATGCGATTGCCACGAATGTCCATACCACGTGGCTGTGAGAGAAGCTTGATATCATTAACGCTTGTATACGCATACGTTGACAAGTCGACAACACGGAGAGTATCGTCAATGCCGCAAGTGAAAAGTGATTCTCCAACGACTTTCATTCCATTTATTTGGTTACCGTGGCCGAGTCCACCGATTCTTTGGTTTTCTCCAGTCTTAGCATTCCAATGTGTAACCCACCCATCATGAGAGCCAGTAAAAATTCTAGTTCTCCCTTCATCCAAACACATAACGGTGATAGGTTTATTGTGTCCCTATGAACAATAACGCTTAATGGTTATTAATTAAATAATGTTTATCGGCGATACTTTACATCGAAACTATTTAGATTTATATATACTTTTATCAGTATAACTTTACCGTGACAACTCGAAGAGGTTTTCCAGGATTGTTGAGATCCAAATAAGTAATAAAACCACTCAAAGATACTGTAATGACGTGAGGACCTTGCCACAAACACGAGACCTAAAAAATTACAATTATAATCCAATAACATATCATTGCTAGTAATTCATTTTAAAGATTAATTATTAATTTTATTAATAGTAATACCTGTTGGTCGTCCACTTGGGTTCCCATTGCAAATTCACTGACCAAGGCCCGGGATTCGACATCCCAGAGACGACAAGTCTTATCACCAGACGATGTAAGCAATTGCTTGCTATCTGGACTCCAAGCAACCTGTGTGCATACAAAATTAAGGCTGGAAAACTTATTCTCAAAATGCTATTAAAATATGTTATCTATAAGCTAACTTGTAATTTAGTTAAGCATTTCGAAAAAGCTACTTACGCCATAAACACCACCATTGTGGGCTGGAGAACCAATTTCTCCAATCAACCCCGAATCCTTAGCCTCATACAAAAATACTTTCCCATCGAAGCCTCCAGACGCAAACTTTTCTCCATCTGGAGAATACCGAACTACTTGAACAAATCTGGCGTGGTCCTAGAGATGATAATACAGATTAACTTATAGTAAAATCTTGTGCCGTATTAATTTGCTTTTAACTTCCAACCATTTTATCTAATTTTTAATTTTACCTTTTTAGTCATTTTAAACTTGAATGGGGGTCCTTCAAAAATACCAATGGTATTGTCTTCGCTGCCGGTGATAATTCTATACGGTCTAGTAGGACGGAAGTCACACGAATTGATAGGTTTGGACTGGCCAGATATTTCCCCGACAGAAGTTCCAGTGTCAGCCATAAACACATGACCAAATCTGCAAAGTAATAAACAAGTTATCAAGTAACGTTCATTTATATAGACAAACTACATACATTTACTAATTTAAAGACGGCTAAAGACAAGCGTTACCTTTCACGACCTTCGCCGACAACCACCATTCGCTGGCTGTCAGGAGACCATCCAATGTCTTTAATTGGTCCACCAAACGGTTGGAATTCATTCTTCAAGATATGTTCCCGGTTCACCGTATCCCAAATACGAACTTTGCCGGTTTGGTCTAATTAAAATACGGAACCGTTTTTAGAATATTTTAATTTAATAGACGAATTAATGATAGACAATTAAAGTTAGTACTATACCAGCAGACGAAATGTAGAACCCACTAGGGGAATATTTTGCTACTATAACACTGGCAGAGTGTTCAGTGTATACATCCGAAATCGCGGGATTCTGAAAATAAAGTATTAAAACATATGATAAGTTTTATATAACAGTAAATCCATAATTCTAGTACTTCATTTAACCCATTCAATTAATCCAATGATACCGATGCCCCACGAAAGATTATACAATCCTATTTTTGGGTTACTTAATTACTTATCGTCAATGATTAAATAAAGTTCTACGTAATCCATTAAGGCGTATCTAATATGGGCATTGCGAGACTAGGGAAATTATTTTAAACTTCTGGTTCTAATTCAACCCGTATTTCTGAATCAATTCTTTTCAAAGTTTCCACAAAAATAGTTCAAAGCATTATGTATCTAGGACAATTGTTTTGAATTTTTAGTGTCTCCGACAGTTTTAAAATTTTGCTTAAACTTTAAAGCTTTCTCTGCTCACTAAAAATTCACCACAGTTAATTTTGGCCTGCATATGTCCCAGATAATGCTGTGAACTATTTTTGTGGATGAAAAGAATCGATTCCGAAATACGGGTTAATCTAGGACCAGAAGTTTACGTTAATTTCCGTAGTCTCGTATTGCCCATATTAAGGCCACCTTGACTACAGAAGTAAACGTAGTAATAAGCAATATGTACAAGAAAAACCTTCGCATATAACCATCAACTCTTCATTTCTGCATACAAATGTAAATGTGCCTGGTTCAAAAAACATCCGATCAAAAAGTAATACTTAATTTATGTTATTACCGTCCCTAAATAATCGTAAACAGTGAGCTATATAACGGTCATAACTGAAAAACAAGAAACATTAGTTAAAACTATGAGAAAGACATATTTGTGCTATACATCTCATATAAAATAATACTAAACGAATTTTATTGCATATTACTTGAAGTCATTTAAAACGTATGAAGTCAAACAGTCTGTGTGCAGTGTGCATCCCAATAGTTTAAATATACCAAAGAGAATTTGTACCACATTATACTTACAGTGTGGTCGACATACTCATCTTGTCGTCACATCCACATCCGAAAACTAACATAGTAGCTAAAATGTACTGTCTACTTAGAAGTCATTTGCCAATGCCCTCCAAACCAATACGTGCAAATGCAAATTCATGTTGTAACTACCCACTCAAACCAAACACTATTGCGTGTATAAAAATAGTTTCAATCTAGAAAATTCTCTTCTCATCTTTCTGCATGGAACTTTGTTTAAGAGAAACTGGCGTACAAAAACGCACAATTTGCTTCTTCCCAAATACATATAGGTAGAATGTATTCAATAGTCTTAATATACATACAACTTTACAAGAGTGTATTACTCTTCAGTTTGATTTTAACACTTCTTTCTATGTGCCGAACTGAGAAAACAGAACCTACTTCCGCAATGCCAGATTTAACGCATTCCTTCAGTCAACCTATCGCTGTTTGATTATAAATGAACTACTTTTGAAAACAATAATATTGGTACCATAAAAATTCCTGGCTATAAATTATATACATATTAAATCCGATTATTTTCAGTAAAATAAGCAATTACAGGGTTTTATAATGAGTCAATGCAAATAATTGCCATTAAAAATTAGAGCACATCTAATCAATTTTAGCAGCTCAGCGTCAATGAAATATGTAAAGGAGAAAATCGAGCAACATCATCTTAGCTACTTAGAATGCTATGGCTTACATAAAATCTAGCTTCAAAATAGTTCAAAAAATAAGTGAAACGTTGAATAAATTTAAAAAATCTATAAATATTTAAATAATCAAACCTCTATGTTTCGAATAATCACACTGTTTCCATTTGTATAAAGGAAATTTTTTCCCTTAGGATCTGGGCCCAAAACAATGGGTGTTCCACGCTGAGTTCTCGGAAGCGTCGCAAATATATACCCTGAATCACAAAAACAATTTTTCATTAGTCTCAAGTTGCCATTGTCTCCAATGAAATTTAGATAATTACCGGCTAATCTTATGTACACATATTAATACTATTGTGTCACGACATTTAGCATATACTTTAGGAGGTAAGTATTTAATGCTGCTGACAGCTGACCTGACCCGAATGACAACACACACAGATATTTCAGCAATAAATATTGTGCGCCCAGTCGCCAGTATGCAAAATAATTATTTATGGCAAATAATGAAGTATACCAATTATTGGCAACACCACATAGTCAATAGTAGCAACAAAAAACTGATGTCTGATAATTTTTAACATAATACTTGGTTAACAAATAGTTGCATTTACCATCGTCAATAGACCTATTTCCTTATTCAATTCGTCCCTTTAAAAAGGAGGACGGGGCTTAGTCACATGTCTTCACCGGAATG
>JAQFYC010001210.1:0-37847 GCA_034694165.1 Tomocerus mixtus | reverse complement strand
TGCGCGTCACTAATTAGATGACGAGGCATTTGGCTACCTTAAGAGAGTCATAGTTACTCCCGCCGTTAAAATGCGCTTGGTTGAATTTTTTCACTTTGATATTCAAAGCACTGGGCAGAAATCACATCGCGTCATCACCCGCAAAAGCCATCGAGATGCTTGGTTTTAATTAGACAGTCGGATTCCCCCGTCCGTGTCAGTTCTGAGTTGATCGTTGAATGGAGACCGAAAAAAGTGGTTCCAGTAGTCATATTACTAATTCCACTGGCTTTCAAGACTTGTCCAGGCCCAGGACGTGACCACACACCATTTCCTGATAAGACCCGGCCGCCCGATCCTCAGAGCCAATCCTTTTCCCGAAGTTACGGATCCGAATATAATTACGTCCATAGAACCCGGTTCTTTGTACGCACCTCATAATTACATACATAAAGCCCGGTTCCTTACATGAACCTCTAGAATAGGTTCTTAATGTCCAGTTCCTTTTACGCACTAAATCATCAGTACTTACATAAAGTCCGGTTTCTTATATTCATCTCATAAATACGTTCAAAGAATCCGGTTTCTTGTATTCATCTAATAAACCATGGCAATGGTGTCCGACTGTATTGGCAGGCAGTGGACGCCATTAAAGGTGTGCTATTGGTAGGACGCAGTGAGGTGTGTGCAACACTGCAATTGTGTGCAGTGTTGCACGCATTTATTATTGTTTTGGGGTCAAAGGTCCATGGGGGTGTGGCCAATTTTGTCCAATTTTACATACCAAGGAACTATTGACCTCCCATTTCGAATTCTGATAACAGAATTGAAAAAAGTTGACGCGTTCAAGTTCGTTCGCTCCAGTAGTGCGTTTGAACAAGCAGCTTGTCCAGGTCCAGCACGTGAGCACACACCATTTCCTGATACGGCCCGACCGTCCCGATCCTCAGAGCCAATCCTTGTCCCGAAGTTACGAATCCCTTACCTACATTGTTCTATCGACCAGAGGCTGCTCACCTCGGAGACCTGCTGCGGATATGGGTACGAGCCGGAGCGACGCTCCCGTGTCCCTCTCTAGGATTTTCAAGGTCCAGCAAAACACCCCAGACGCCACAATAACTGCGGCGCTCTTCGCAATCTTGACCCTATCTCTCCGTGAAGGAATTCTAGGGCGCTTAATTGCTCATGCAGAAAAGAAAACTCTTCCTGGGAGTTCTGATCTGATGGCATCTCCGGGTTTTTTGGGTTCTGGAATTGAAACCAGATTCCCTTCCACTTAATCGCAGTAGGGATCCATGTATTGAATAACTCCCTTACAGTGATACCGACTTCTAAAGTAATTATTGATTAAGTATATAGACATAAGGAAAATGTATGTACTTATGAGGTGCGAATAAGGAACCGGGCATTATGGGCGTATTTATTATACGAATACAAGAAGTCGGGCTTTATGTATGTACTTATGCGATACATATAATAGGAACCGGGTTTAATGAATGTTGCTTGCTTAAACATAACACTAAACGCTACATGAACAACCTGGATTTAATTGCCACAATAGTAGCAAGTAGGAAACACTGCGTACCGGAAAGCTTGAAACTGTAGGACAATTGTTGGAGAGCGTACAGTGCTTGAGAAGAATACAGATTGAGTAACTACGCTCTGCTCCCTCACCAGTGGCATAAATGAAACACTACGAATTAATAATTTCTAGTGTTTCACAAACATTGTGTGATAGTAAATACTACGTTACAAATAAAAATAAAGCATGTATGTGGTGGATATTTATATCTATGTGACGGGGTTATCTGTAAAGCTCTGGCAATTAGAGTCGCAGAGGATATACTAATTTTTACTACAAAAATAATAGGGTCATAGGACCCAAATAAGTTAATTAATTACGTTTTTCATATTTAAATACGCCGCATTTTCCTAAAAATGAAAAATATGCAGCCCCGTATTCGCAATATGATTTTTTATCTATGGATGTGTCTGCCTGGCAAAAGCAAATGCGTACATTTCCTAGGGCCTGAAATTTTCTGCACAGGTTAGCTAGGAAACCATGTAACTAAGGCCGACAGTAGGCTCAAATCCGATACAAACCATATTCATAGAAGACAAAAGTACTATATACATTTCGTTTGACAAATCTTATGAAATTCCGAAAACCTACATGCCCAGTTGCAACTAACCTGCAGAAATATATGTATATGCATAAAAGAGGACTTCTATTATGTATTTACATGCAAATCTTGTAGGGATGACTATGTATGTAAATATACAATTGCAACGGGAAATGATTGCGGCCAAAGTTTACACAATCAGTACAGATTTTAGTGGTACACAAATTCATACATACTAACATACAGAGAAAAATACGATAACAAAATACATTTTGAGGGCTGTGTTCTATACTACTATAGAAATACAACAACACAAGTTCAGGTAAAATTGCTACTAAAATCAGGAGAAACTCATATAATGAAATATTTAGTTCTATTGGATAAAAAATATATTTATATTTATTTCTGTTCCAGTTAAGTACTATAAATACTTTTAAATAGAAGACTACTTAAGTAAATAAGTAAAAAAATTCTATCTCGCCATGTCAGTTATAAGCGAATAAAGTACCTACATTACATACTTACTTATAATAAGATATTCAATTTAAACTTTGAGGGCTTCACTTGACACTCAGACAAGGCAGACAGTTCTCAAAGTAGAAGGTTTAGAAGGGACCGTAAGTATAGATTTAGAAATATAAGTAGACCAGACAAGTTCTGTTTACAGTTATATTGTTAACATGTACTTAATACGTATGCAAAATTAATAGTGCCTGCCTAAAAGCATTTTAAAGTGTCAATTTTTCAAAGTTCTCAAATAATGACACTGGGAGAAAATTATCAATTCTAATATTACAAATTATTATGACTATTGTATTTTATTAGATCATGGTACTTTCTGAATTTATTTTATCACAAATCCTCATCAATTTTCAAAATATACAGGTATTCAATCATCTGCGATCTTCATATACAGTAATGAAACCCCAAATAATCCTATTTACTTGTTATATATTGTTGTCTATACGAAAGTAAGGTACAAATTCTACTTTTTGTTCCATTCAAACTATAAATCTTTTCCCATACGTTAGTAATTGTTCCCAGCTTCATGTTTTGCTCGTTTACACCCATCTAAGTGGTACTAATGGCTAGGAAAGACGTAATTTAATTATGCTATTAATAATTGCATACATATACAAAACACTATACACATACATACGTACATACATACTATACAAATACTATTATTCTACCATACCACCTACCTACCTAAATAAGTCACTTTGTGCAACCTAGAAACGTGAATTTATTATAAAATAAGTCGGAAATGCAATACAAAGCATTCATAAGAACATCAAATTGAAGAACTAAATAGCTAACTATCTAAATGTAAGTATTTATTAACATTGTCTTCTCTCCTCTTTCTCTCTTTCACTGTCTTGTCTACTTAAATGGTGCATTGTATGCGTGTGTGTCTTGTTAAGCTTTCAATGTGCAATGTTCAACGAGCATATCGTAATTTGTGTCAATGTATTTATGTAGTTCAACTATATATTCTTTTTTTTTTGTCTAGTTTTTCTATTCTTCTTGCATGTTTGTCAGTCTGTCTGAAGAAAGTAGGTTTGTGTACCAGACATTCTTATTTAGTACTTAAAATATTTGTCACATCATATAACAGCATGCAAAATACGTGTAAGGTTTCGCTCTATATAAATGTTTCGATGTCAGTAGACTGTAGTGGGTAGTAACGTGTCGTTGTTGTAGTTTAAACTAATTATTATCCTTCTCTTATCGTGTTTGTCTTGTACCGTGATGTGATGTGACTATGTAACTGTAATGTGAACGTGTGTTGTACTTTTACTATGTCTCTTCTTCTCTAATGTGATTTGTGGTGTCTGTCTTTGTAGTATGTGTGTGTAATTTAGTTTAGCTTAGTCTTTGCATGTGTAGATTTGAATTGTGATGTGTTTTGTGCTGTGATGTCCTTATCTTTCTCTCATCTTCACATATAATTCAATGATTAATCAATGTGCTTTAATAGTATGTAGGTAGTAGATATGTAGAATGTAGAAGAATGTTCGTCTATTGTCTTCGTCGTAGAGAACATTTAGGGCCGCTTTCCTACTGTTGTAGTCGTAGTTCAATGTAAATTCTAAATATATGTGGGACAATGAATGAGTGTGTGAAAAGTTGTCACAAATTCAGATAAGAAAATTATGTTAAGGAATTAGTTTGTATACATACATACTTACAACACAAGTTTTTGGACATGCTTCCATTATATTTCCAATTTCATTTGACCTGTAATCTGTATTGTAAAGCTATTACTAAGTTAATACCTTATTTAGCATTTTCACCTCAAACTGTAAATACAATTTACACTTAAACACAAAATAGGCTACCAAATCGTTACACTACTAGCTAAGGCTTAATGTATTTGCAATTTATTTACAATTGAGTTATCATTACTTAAAGTACACGAGTTAAAATAGCTATGTCTACCGTGAGCGTCAGAAGTAAGGAATCATATTACAGTTTCTTAATAAATTGCAATTGACAGTTAAGGTGAAAATTTAACATGGTGAAAGTAGTACGATTTATTATTTCTGAGCCTCATTGTGGACATAACTTTCTAGAGAAAATTATAAATTGCAATTTTGTACCTTAGAAAAGCGTCATTAGTCACTCTATGTAAACTTTTTAGTAAAAATCACGTTGCATTGCAGAAAAGTTCATTTTTTATGACAGTTTAATGTGGAGTTGTAATCTTATTTGAGCATTGTAAGGCAGAGCTTGTATTGTATATTAGGTATAAAGTCAAAAAGTAGAAAGATAGGTTGCAATTGTAAAAATGAATGCTTGTCTTTGTCTTAAATAAAGATTATTTATAGTTGCCTTTGCCTAGTTAGTTTTTGTATGTACTTACAATAGTGCTAGGTATCTAGCTACTGTAAAATTGCAAGTAAGAGTTATAACGCGAAGAGAAAGTGGGAAACACGAGAAATGGAAAGCTGTAAAAATCAAATCAGAGCAACTTAATTATGGAATTGATGTAGGTAGTACAGAAAGAACAGACTCAAACAAGAGAGAGAGGACAGACCACTAAATAAATTGACGCTGAAGATAAAATCGTGTATGTGTAGATGAATATGGTACGGATAACTCTAATGTTAAGGTACAACATACAACGTAAGTAGTACATACTTAAATTACATTACAATACATATAAATATAGAAATTCACCAAAATGCCTTAACTTCTTGACAGAACCTATAGTCTAAAATACCTTTAGCTGGTACGGAAAACTTTTCTGGTTCTGTTCTGAATACAAAGATCCTTTCACAGAATACAGGACACGCTAATATCCTATTCGAGTACAGTACACATTTCTGTTCTCGTTCTCATAAACTACATACATACATAAATACATTAACATATGGTACACTATTTGTATATGTAGGAGAAAGTTTGTGACAGCTTTTCTCAAATCACTCTTTTGTCGCTTTCTCTGTGTAATGTCTATGTGTCTGTAGAATGTAGAACGTAGAAAGTATAGAAAATAGAAGGTAATTGTAATGTTTTGTGTCGTGTCTTGTCTTGTCATGTCGCTTTGGCTTTGTGTATAATTGCCTCCTTTCTCTATTATCTTGTCTTGTCTGTATGTGTAAGTAGTAGTATGTACGTGTATATGTGTATCTGTGTATTGTATTGTATTGTTAGCTAAATTAAATGTCGTGTCTCCCATTTCCTATTCTAAAATTCATGTAGATTCTAGTAGATTGTAGATATTGTTCTAGATTAGCTACGCATGCATGTTTCAAAAGGTCTTTCCATAGAAAAGTGCATTCAGCTCTGATCTACTTTATTCATAAAGACATTGGAGTACGTGTACAACTCTCTAACTATTACTATACTTACTTAATAGGATTTAACTACTCACTACTATATATCTAAATACATAAATACATAGTTTCTCTTAACTACTTAAATATAAACATTATATTCCGGTAAATAAATACAGTATAGTACATATAGTAGTACCTACCTTTTAAGGATACATAAATAAAATGATAAATGTTAGGGGTAAGTACATCATAGTACTGCCACACTGAAATGAAAGGATAACTCAATCATTCAGTAGTCAATCGACCTATTCATATTGGAAGAGTGAGCATTTACTATGAAAGTAAGTTGAGAAACATATGTACGATAATATGATTTCTTTCTCTCCTCTCTCTAATATGTAAATAGCCATTGTAGTTTAGTGTGACTTAATATTTTCTAGTCATGCCTACAAATATTATATAAATACCTACTAAATACATACTATACAGATAGTTACTCTTGTAATCCAATTTAACAATGCATTACATTACAAATTGTAATGTTATGCATAGTTGAAGTTGAATAATTCAAATTTTCAATCTAATCTTGCTCTCTATGTATGTATTTACTAATAGAGTAGCTTATGACAAAGTATAATCCTAACAGCTATACAAAATATAATAGAAGAGCAGTCAAACAGCAACATAAATGTATTCCGTAATTTCAGCACAATTATTTTGCAAATAACATTCGCAAAAGCTCTCTACTTGCATATAAATATTGCTGAAAACCGAAAAATGACTTAAACATTGAACAAAAACAAAAATGGGAAAAGGAAATCATTAAATGCAATAATTAGTTAGTACAGTAAACAGTAGATATAATTTTGAATAATCTATGCACGCCTATATTGAAAGCTCTATACAAAAGTAGCTTAGCTCATGGTACAAACAATCATACATACATACTTGGAATGAAATAATACTTAAACCTTGTTTTAAGTATTTGTGCTACTTAACTTACAATTACTAACTCAAATTCAGAATTTTGGAAACTCTCTTTACTTAATGTAATCATCATAATGAATTAGAATAAGAAACAAAAATAGTACACATTGCATTCTATAGCAAAAAACTAAGCAATATCCAATGAATTTGAATTCGAATACATAATACATAAATATAAGCCGTCTGGTTCTAGTCTGTAATCTCCAGCTGCAATAAAATAGCTAAAATATAATAACTCTGTAAAAGAAGATATAAACAACACATAGCCTACAAAAATAATATAATAATAATATATAAGCTTAGAAAACAAATACTAAATACAGATACATAGGAAAAGAACACTTAGGGATGGATACGGACATGGAATCAGTTCACTATAAAATATTATAATTGTGAAAATGGATACCTAGATTTATCAAAAGTCTTATAATAAGGATATAACATAAATATATAAGGAAATACTATTAAACTATCAATAGAAGAACCTATAATAGACAAAAAGGGCTACTAAAAATACATACAAGAGTCAACTGGCAAAAAAAGACGTGTTTTCATCACTTTACATTAATATTCACTTATATTTCATTACTAAGTAGGTACTACTTAATCCATTGATACATACATACAAATATTTAACTTTATTATTAACGTATAGTTGTTAATTACGATTTATTAACTTACTATTTACCTATGATATGATAAAATGGAATACTTACAAACAAATGTAGGCTTACCTTCAAACACACACGTACCCTATACAATTAGTACACACATGCAACTGTGTATGTGTTAAATATAATATTACTGCCTTGAGTACCTTAACTTAACTGTCTAATATGTTCATTTATGGATGTAATATGCTAAAACATGAACATTTAGATTAGTTATTAATTCCCAAATTCCCTCTGATCTGATCTTTTTACTTATAGGTAGGTAATATTGATATTATTGCTGTGTTCTTTACAACCACACTAGTACCTAAGTCTATTTATATTCATTTATCCACATATTATAGTCCAATCAAAATATTATTACATAGTACATAAATACGTCTCAACAAAGTCAACTCAACTTACTCAATTTATCTCATTCGTTGACTTGACATTGACAATTTTCGACTGATGTCTTTAAAAGTAAGAAACTGTGTCGTTGTTGTTGTCGTTGTCCTTTTACTTATGTAATGGTCCCTACCATTACCATTTATAAAGTTGTTGTCAATTTTATTTTCAGTGTATTATGTATGTATTGTATCCGTATGTAGAGTTATTAGATAAATGTCTTGTGCTGTCCTTAATTGTATTGTACATATTTGTTGTACCATTATTAAATGGGCTTGTGTTTTGTACTTTACATATTACAATATGTATGCCGATGACATATAAAGACAAATAATTGTTATCCATTGCTGTTGTTTATTGTATTTAATGTATTTCTATAAAGAAAACTGATCCTAACATTTATACAGACGAATTTTCATGTTTAAACTTTAAATCGTTGTAAATGCAATGAAGTACAATACAACAGGAACTCTATTAACTTATATTATATAATGTATCAATCAATATTTGTTATATGTGTGTCTAATATTTAATGTATTGTCCTTGTTGCATCCTTTCTTTGTGTATTGATACCGTAAGTACCTCTTTAATAAGTACAGAAATTAACTTTAAACTGCGATACTTGAATATTATTAGTTACAATTGTAATATCGTAAATACATTTTCGTAGCCTCATCCTCATCCTCGTCTGAATTTTACCATTTACTGATCCAGTTTGTTATTTCTAAGTTAATTTGATATGTATAGACAATTATATTGTTAATGTCCCCAAAAACACATTATATTATAATCGATTCATACTTACATACATCAAAACATAAATAGTTATTCTAATACAGACAAGACAGTGCAGTGTGTAATGTAATGTATTGTACATACATACCTAGTGAATGCATATACATTAACATACATAATATATTATAGTAATACAGTGCAGTACAAGACTACATTGATCTTTATATTAAATATTCTATTATTAATTACATACATAAATAAGTAAGTAGGTACATACAGGTATCCGTAGTGCATAGTAATTATTGAACTTAAAAATATTAATAATATTCTATTCAATATGTTAATGGAAGGGAGGAAACCATTTGTTCGGAAAAGAAAGTGCAAAGACAGTGTAATCTAGTAAGAATACCTAAATCAAATCAAGTCAGACTCAAAAAACTCAAAGCAGAATA
Organism: Tomocerus mixtus; assembly: GCA_034694165.1. NCBI lineage: Eukaryota > Metazoa > Arthropoda > Collembola > Entomobryomorpha > Tomoceridae > Tomocerus > Tomocerus mixtus. The sequence goes on along the minus strand of JAQFYC010001210.1, from coordinate 28,728 downwards.
TTCTAAAGCTCCTACATAAATAACTGTGTAATGTAAATTGTAAACCAATTCTATCTCAGATCTTTAAGTACGCATAGTGGGATTGAATATGAAAATGAAATGTTAATGTGCACTGTACATATTTATTATTGTCCTGTGTGAAGGGTAATTTAGATTTAATGGTAATTATTACTTGTTTGTATATTATAATGTAATTTACTAGATTTTCCATATAAAGGAGAATTAATTCTTTTGCTCACATAATGTCTCGGAAAGTTATTGTTTGCAAATGATATTTAATACTATTTAATGAAGACTGAGAAGAAGTCTATAACTCAAGACACACTATTGTATAATGTGTGTAAAAATCTTTCCCGATTTCTTCTAAAGTGTTTTTGACTTTTAAGAATTTTTTGTGTTGTGTTAATGTAATGTGCACATTTCATTGAATGTAAATGTTTCTATACACGATACTTTAACATAGTACTTTATGTAAATATAATATTATATTCAGCGCACGCAATGAAAACTAGTCGATGAAAAAAGTCAGGTAAAGTTACGTCAGGACGAAAGCAGAACTACTACAGATATTGTGTATTGTTAATTTGTAATTATAATTACTGCTTAAGTCCTTAATAATATGACTAATTAAAATTTTGTTTTGTGGAGAGTCAGAAATAAGTAAGGCAGAGTATGACATGACCGAAAGAAAAATATACAATGAAGACTATAGTGATGATGCGTAAATAAATAAATATGCGAAGCAATAAGTTTGTCTTGTGGATTGTGTAATGTAAAAAAAGTCATACATACAGAATACAATTTTCTAAGGAATTAAATTGTATCCTGAATGTTTAAAACTAACTTATGTAAGCATAATAACACTTAAGTAAGGTACGTTAATAACATAAGCGAAAAGGTGATTTTGGAAAGTGACGATTCAAGTGAAAGGAAATCAAGAAACTTTGTAATTTCACTTTTCGTCACTTTCCTTGAAATACATAAAACAAACATACAATCAAATAAGCTGAAATGATTAATTAAAATCGCCATAATAAGCTCTGATATTGTCTGATATTATCTGAACTGAATGTGAAAAGAAAGACAGACAGACAGACAGGCACATCAACTAAATACACTCAAAGATTAAAATATTGATGTGTTAGCGTTAACAGTTAAAGTGTTGAGATAAGAAGAGTACGTACTATCGTAAGGAAAGCGAAAGCTCGTATGGTTTTAATGAACAGAGAAGATGAATACGGTTTTAATCGAGTCATATTTATTATATGGTGATAATAATATTCATATGATGATTGCCAATGGCGAGTTAATATTTGAAAGGTTAAGAAGATAGAACTCGAATTAAAATAATGAATAAAAGGTTTCTCGTATCCTAAACAAAATCGACGTTCTCTAATCCACTTATTTCATCACAATCATCCACATATATAATTACGACAATTAAAAGCATTCTATATAATCAGCATTAAGCAATCCTCCTTTGGCTAGCATACCTCCAGGAATTATACTGTGAAGAAAATTTGAAGTAGCAGAGAAAATGCCACGGAAGTTTTGCCCGTTTTCCAAACATTTTGGTAAAGATGACATTTTGGATTTATATGATATGCAAAAAATATCTTAGTTTTTGTGAAATAATTTTTTGTGTGTGTATTATAATAATCTTTGCTATATAAATCAGTGTTTCTGTTTGCATTTCCTTGTGACAAGATTCAATATTCATAAACTAAGCATCACATTAATGTGGGATATTCTCTGTATGTAAGGGTTCTTGATAAAAGGAAATCTCCTATGCAAAAAGTGCATTTTGTAACGCATGCATTCTGTTGCTATGTAGAAATTACTATCATTTAGTATATACTTCTATTACCTTGATCATTTACGTTATCTACTGCAGGATTATTTATTTAATTATACAAATAAATAATAGTAAATACATCTTATGAAAATGCAGATTCAAGATAATTTTTACCGTATTTTTCATTTCATCTTTCACACAAATAGTAGAATAATAATTGCTTACATAAACACCAAAAAGTAATGCCTGAACCTATTTATATTGACAAGCTCCCCTAACAAGTACACTATCTATGTAGGTTAAGATTATTAGCTCATGTAATTTGATTTCATAAGGAACAGAACACCTATAAGCATTAATACAGTATTACTATACATTAGTAGACTAAAGCGATCGGAATTTAAAGAGAAATTTAGATCTAAAGTGTACAGATAAGAAAGTTTTGATAAATGGCTCAGGATCCATTGACAATAGGAGTACAAACTGAACGGGGTGATTCCCATAGGGCAATTAGACAGAATTTGCATCAATATGGACGTAGGAGTATTATAAAAGATGCTCAATCAGATCAATTGGAGCATCCGCCTAAGAAAAAGGAAGAGAGAGGAGTGTTTCCATTAAGAAAGAAATCAAGTGGGAGTATTACTAAAGATGAAAATGGGAGAGAACGAGCTAGATCACATCCGGCTTCATTTCGAGCCCGAAATAATTCCCTATCCTCCTCAACAATGATAGAGAACCATGAAAATACTAACGGAGACAATAGAAGGAAGCTCTCGGATAAAAAACACAATGCGAGCATTAGAGCCGGAAACGGGTCGACAGTTGAGCTTACGTTGCATGAATCTCGATCTCTCCAGGATCTATCTAATGGAGGAGGAGATAAATGGCCGAAAGTAACCCCTCATATATTATATAAAGAAGCTATTTATACTTGTGCTCATATGCTTGGAAAACCTAGTCAGAGATTTCCGAGCAATCAAGAGGAAATCACAATTTATGCTCATGAAACATTTAGTGCGGATGGAAAGGTTAGCTTTTCTCCTTTTACTCCTCCAACATACAAAATTCCTTCATTAGATTATAAATTACAAGGTGTATCATAATAATTTACCTCCTTTGGGTAGCATACTTCCAGAAAATTTGAAATAGCAGAGAAAGTACCACGGAAATTTTGTCCGTTTTCCAAACATTTTGTTAAAGTTGACATTTTTGGATTTGTATGATATGCAAAAAAATATGACTCTGTACAACTTGGTCTTGTGAAATAATTTTTTGTTTAGTAAAATTGGAATATGTACCAACTTTACTTACCAATTTAAATGTAATTCCTCGAATTTATTAGCAAAAGGATTCTCTACAAATGAGATATTCTAGATTTCGCAAACAGCAGTCCTGTGTATGTCTGTCTACTAGCCTTAAGATGGAATTATTATGAGACAGCTTGTATAAATGTACATATGTTTCTACTTAGAAATCAAGGTTCCATATTCTCGAAATATATGGTAGCCCAATAATATTTTATTATTCATTATTATTACCGCATTACTTAGGAGCAAAAAGCGGTCAATGAGCATGTTGAAAGCGAGCCTTTCCCTTTTACTATCGTTAACACCAAAGTCAGAAGAGCAACGGGACTCCAAGCTAAAGATGCGAATAATTTATCCGATCCCTACTGCGTTGTAGCCCTTGAAACAGAAGATTCGGTGAATATAGTCTTATAAAATTAGATGATAATTATTTAAATGACAAAACACTATTTTGAAGTAATTAATGGATAGATAGACGGTGATATTTCAGCTCCATCAGAAGCAATGGCAAACTATTAATATTGGCTCTCCCTTGAAGCCAAAAAAGTTCAAGCATAAAAAGGAGCGACTGAGGCCAAATGCGGAGCACAGATATGATCAGATCTACGAAAACATTCCAGATTATATTAAAACTGTTGTCCAGATGCAAACTCTCGATCCTGTTTGGGAACAACGGTTCCAGTGCCTGGCTCTTAGGCCTGGGGTTGATATCCTGGCAGTTGAAGTAGGAGAAAGTTACTTTCTCTTTTTTACGAAACAAAACTATTGGACATGTTTACATTTGTAATATTTTCTTCAGGTTTGGGATCACGATGGTGAAGATAATGCTTCCACCGTTTTACAAGCTATTAAATCGTTTAAGGATGATAATAAAGGTGAAGATCTTGATGACGCTCTCCGCAAAAATCAAAGAATTGCGACAATGAACAATCGAAAGCCTGACGATTTTCTAGGGAAAGCTACTATTCCAATTTCGGAGGTGCAAAATTACTTTATATGCAAACTAACATATAAAAATATTTTCATAAATGTTCCAACTTGAAATATTTGATTCAGATTCCTATAGAAGGTACAGATTCTTGGTTCGAGTTGGTGGGCAAGGCCCACACTAAAGATAAATTACCCCATGGGAAAATAAGACTGCAAATCTGGCTCGTGCATGCTTATCGGCATGGAAGACATTACGTAAGCAAAAATAAATGCAAATGTATTCTTAATAATAAATTCATTCTTTCTGCTTATCTTGGAATATATTTGCAGGAGGAAGTTGTAGAGCCAAAAGTCATGCTAGAAAGTCTTTGGGATTACATATTGAAGAAAGAGAAATCAAAATATGAAGGATCAGGAGATAATGTTCGATGGGATGGCACCATTCCGAAGGCAGCTACATGTCTGTTGTTTCAATATGCTTTACAAAATGGAATTAGCGAAGATAGCCAGGTAATTACATTATAATATTTAGAATAAGTGTATTTTCTGCAGATAAATGGAACAATAATCTATACGTAATAATTGTCTTAAATATATTTCATGTGTTTTATTGATACAAGTTACAGTGTAAAGCTTGTTCTTACAATTTATCTTCTAATTTGTCAGTATATGTATTATTATATTAAAATGGTTAATCCACTAAACTGCCTTATTGTACGTATAGCTAAATCAAAAGTGCCAATAATATGTAGCCTTTTTCAAAGAAATGGCATAATATGCTAATAGATCTGACAAAGACAGTACAAAGAACTGCTTTGCTAGCTTTGTGTGTATCCTGATATCCGAATTCCGAATAGTTTAGCTTTGTGTAAAAAGCTCTCCTTGTTTTGGTAGGTGCTTGTACTCTGCATGTAAGTATGTATGCTGCTGTTGCTGATATTTTTTTGTTGTGTGAGCGGCAAGGTAACTTATGATCAGTCTAACGACTAAAAACCACAAAATTCTCGAAAATACCATTACTTTTCAATAAAACATGAAATATGTGCATGCAAAAGATGTTAATATAGAATTTATTGTACCACAGATTTCTTATCCTATTTACATTAGATATTTACTTCACTTACAAAGATTCTGTAATTTATACGTGCCGTGTGGTATAGATTGCCTATTTGTTATATAGTCCGTAAAGACATATTCATATAGGAACTCTGTCCTTCGGGGCAGAGCTTTTGCTCTTTTAATTTCTCTAGGACGGAGGACTTAAGTGTCCTCCAAATAAACAACAACTAAAAATATTGATAAAATAGTATTTGGCAGGAAATGTTGCCTTTCGTTTAGGTTTGTATGTTATAGGTACTTATGTTTGTATATTTCTTCATTTCTAGGCAATGATAAGATGGAACGCTTATGCAAAAATTCATTTGGATGTTAATGGCTTAGAACACAGATTAACTGAATTGGACGGAGTTGTCAAGAAAAATGTTCGAAGGGAAGCCGAAGGGAGGCGAAGCAGCCATACTCACCCAGTACATTCCCAGAATTCTGATTATGAAGCCACAATGTTGAGATTGGTAAAGGATGAAATCTGTCCAATTATTAGGAATCATTTGCATGAAAGTGAAGATAGGGTCCGAGAGGCTGTGAAATCTCTTAAACACTGCAAAGAAATCTTATCCCAGCTTTCGGAGGATTCCTTAGCATTAAAAACAATTATTTGGTTGGCCGAGGCTGCCCTAAGGATGTCTATATTAGAGTGGTACCAAAGTAAGTTTGCAGAACTGGTGCAGATTGTTCCGGGGATGAAGAGACATGAATTAGTTATATGTGTAACAAAGGTGCGTGTAATAGAACTAAATGGAAATTAGATTTATTTGCCAATACTTGAATGAAATCAATGCAATGAGGGAACAATTGTATCTTAAGGTTGTCAACGAAGTTAACGGGATACTCTTCTTCGGAGTGAACAAATGGGACCGTTTATTTTGGCTGGATGGCATGATGGAATATTTACCGGTTGTTTATGACGAATTCCAGAAAATGATCATTCATGATGTAGAAGCAGTTTGCTGGACGCTATTAGAATTCTATGATGATAATCCCAGGCTTCGAAAAATACTCATGACAGCTTCGGAAGATGAACAAGAATTTTCCCAAGCAATTTTTGATTTGTATTGCCACACTCAAGCATTTGTACTTCAACAAGATGAAATTTTCAAGTATGGTAGGTATTGGGCCTGGATGTAAAATTGTTAACTCACAAAATATAAAGTGTTTAGATTGAATGCAGATCTTCTTGTATTTGTCAAACAGAAAAACCGGTATATTACGCTTTAAACATGTATCATCGATGGTTCCGTCCCATAATTGTTTTGTGGCTTGGATTCGCCATAATTAGAGGATCTGAGATTATCAGCAAAGCAATCAATATTGACAACATTATTAGAAGCGATCAATTTGTAACAACCAGTAGCTCTGCAGTGGACACCGCGAATGTTTTCGTTCAACTCCTTAGTTTCTGGAATAAATTGGCATGGCCTGATATCCCCGAAAGTTATTGTATCCTCAATTTCATTCTTGAAGTCATTTGCTACTACACGGATTTGTATGCCAAAATGAAGCATGCAAAAATAGAGAAAGAAGGATATTTCGATACAGAAGATCGATTTGATATTTCCGAAAGATTTTGCACTGCGGTTAACAATATTGAATACGTAAAAGTATGTTCCCATTATTCCCATATTCCATTATTACAGTATATTTTCCCCAGGGGGAACAAATTTAAACTTTTGAAATATCTTAAGGAGTTCATGATGAAAATTCCAAACGAGAGGCTGTATCATCTACTGCATGATTTGAACGAAATTTGTGGTGTTACAAAATTAACTGTTGCATACAAGAAAAGATTGGATGATGTTATTTCTACAACTTTATTTAATGTCGAAATCCACTTCAAAGGCATCTTAGCAGGAATTGGAGAACGCCTTCGTCCTGAGGTACATTGAAAGAAAATGTAATTTAATGATATTTTGATAAACGTAGGTACCAAAAATTAACTTAGATTTTGAACTGCTAGATTAATGTTCGCGTAAGACAAGCATTCATTAATCTGGACTCTGTGAATAATCAGCATTTTGAAGATGCCTTTGAACCACTTTTGCAATACGTGGAAGATAATGCTGTAATTCTTCAGAAGTATCTAATGGAAATGAATTTTATAAGAATATTGAGATTATTTTGGAATGTAATATGCGAAGAAATATCAAATGTAACTCTCCAAACAACTATAGGAGATCAGAATGAACAACTAGTTTTCTTTACCAGAGTTTTACATCTCTACCCTAGTCTTATAAATTACTTTAAAGGGGGTGGAGCAGGCCTTCAGGAAAGTGACATTGACTCAACACAATTTATCAATACCTTGCAGCTAACTAAATTCATGACAATGAAAACACAAGAACTCATTGAAGCTTACTATCGACTAAGGGGGGAAGAACAACTGGTACACTTACAATTTAATATAATTACACCAGTAAATTAAATGGTACATATATTGAAAGGGGGAATTGAAAAAAAAAACATTTTTGGAATTCTTACTTTAGAACAAAAAAACAAAAACAAAATGTGGTCTAATGCGTGTTAGAATGTCATACTGGCAAGGAAGGCTGTCAATAGAGATCATATCTATATCTGGGTTACTCTCAGGGGATAAGACCCACTTTTGGAGTTGCTGTGCGAGTAAAGAACCAAATAGTGATCCCTTCGTCGAGCTTCAGTTAATGCCAGAGTCCACATTTCCTGGGGTATAACATATTTACTAACAGTGTTAGTGTGATATTACTTATGCATTCAAAGCAAAATTGCTTTTAACACAATTTTCATAATAATATAGGATGAAACATACAAAACTACAGTAAAATGGAAAACGTTAGATCCTGTGTACGAAGAGAAATTTTTCTGGAGTGCTTCTGCTCAAGATTGTGACAAGCCTAACTCGGTACTAGTCCTTACGGTAAAAGATCATGACGTGGCCTCCAGAAATGAATTTCTTGGCGAAGCTATAATACCCTTACGTGTGGTAAATCTTTCAATATATTGAATACTATTCTGAGATGTAATTTTTACGTCACAAATTACATTCGATTTAACTATATAGATTCCTGGAATTTCTAAACTACCAGTTGCTCAACCGATGAACCTATTTCTTAGGGCAGTAGACCATACGAACTGCAATCCGATATTAAAGGTTTTGAAAACTCGTATTATGGATAGAGAAGCTCAACACTTTTATAATGATCAAATCAGTAGGAATGTAGATGACCTATTGATAAAATGATGGCCATATCGATAAATCGAGTTTTTTCCTTAGAACTGCATTGGTGGATTATACTATAATTATCTTATTGTCGACTAATATTTTTGTCAAGGTTAAAATGTTGGTAATCTCTGAGAAAACATCCACCGTCAAAACTGAGCTATACAACAGAATAGAATAACTTTCTAACTAATACTAAAATGCTACTCATAAACAAGTAAATATACTAACATTAAGTATACATGTACAGAATTCAGATGCCGGGCACTAATTAATACATAAATCCTTATGCTACTATTTACAGATATGCACTAATAAAAAATGAATGAAAATAATTAAAGAGTACAATCAATATCTTTACTTATCCGATTCAGACATTTTACTGGAAAAGTTGTTAAGATAAAAATTAGAATCGGAGTTTCTGGAAAAACCATCTATTCTTTCCGCTCCTGTATCTTTCTTCAAACTTAGTTTTGATTTGGTAGCGAGCCTTCTTTCTCTTCATGGGATCACGGAGAGTCTTAACATTTTGCTCTTGTTTACCGAAGGGAATATCCACTGTGTAACGTGTAGGCATCAAGTGGTTGTAATTAAGCACCTAAAATGGTTTAAAGAAGCACCATTAGAATACAATATTAATATGGACATTTCCTGAGCTTTTAAATCGGTTTCGTAAAAAGTGTTACAACTTAAACATTTAAACGTCCCAAAAAACTCAATGTTGGACTTACTCTAAAAAAGGGCTTTAACTTATTCCTCTTCTTAATTTTCTCTTTGCTCATCCGCTTTGTAATTTTTCTTGGGTATCTGTCAATACCGGCAACGATGGCGTGTCCATAAGGTCTTTCGGAGGTACCATCATCATTGTTTTTTACAACAATAGCTTTTCTTCCAGCGTAGCGCCCATTTAAAATGAGCACTACTTTTCCTTGTTTCATAATCTTACCCATTTTGAGCTAAAACAAATAATACATGTTTTAGTTATTTACAATAATAAAAGAATAGGACCACGCGCGCATTCTGTACACCATATAATATCTTATACAAATTGATAAATACAAAATTAGAATAGAGGGAATAAAAGTTTTACAATATTAACTTATTTTTGCACATTTACAAAATATACGAAATGAAAATGTATTTTGTGATTGTCAATTTATTCATGTCATTATTTCACCGACCACGTTTGCGTTTCCTTTTGTTTGTTTCGTTACAATTTAATTGCCATTTACGATAATTTAAACAATTTTAGAGAGCTTAAAAATTAAAAAGTAAAATTTTTGGTTAATTTTTTATTTTAACCTGTGCATATTAAAAATATAATGTAATAAATTCAAAATTCACTCTATTGTCTATATTTTGTGATTTGGTTCGGTTTTGTTTATAGTTTACACTTACAGACACCACGAGCTTTTAAAATTGCAAATTGACAAAGGGAATTTCAATTGCTGCCCTTCGTAAATTCATTTATATGTAATTGACAATAGTTCCAAATTTTTTAAGCATGAGGATCATTTTAGAATTTCAATTATATTACTAAAATATGGGAATAATTAACTTACCAGCTAAAATTTCGCAGAAGCCGCAATGAACCACAGAATCGAATGAATGCGTGATGGTGATTGAAACATTGGCAAAGCACATTGCCGAGTAATGCTCCCAGAGGGTCTGTAGATGGCCGCTACGAAGATGAAATATTTTGAGTTTCTCTTCACTTTTGCTGCAGATGTAGTGGCAGTATTCGGATTGGATTGGGAACTTTCATTTTGTCTCCACCTACCCCGCGCCTATATAAAAATTAATGGAATATTGTATTCTCAATTGCTGAATTATTTACACCGCAACATCAATCAAATACATTTAAGTTTATAAAATTAATTACAGTTATACTTTGTAAATACAATTAAGTATTATATGGTATCTTCACGTCTTTATAACCTTCGCTCTGTTAAGGTAAGTTTGTTTAATGTAAGTAATAGATAATGTAATTGCTAACTGATATGATGATATGAAGAACATTTGAGTATAGTTGTAAGTTTTAGGAAATATGTAACCTAACCTAAACTAATTAATTTAAAAGATAAAAAACTAGTGATACAACACAATCACAATTAATGTTAAAAATTTAACTAATGTTATATATTTGTCATTAGGTGTATCGTAATCTGTTATGTGCATCTGTAAGACAGCAGAATGAAGACGGAGCAGAGAACAAGTTAACTGACTGACGTTTATGGATTAAAGTGAAGAACGACCTTCCTGTCCTTGTAATTTGTTGTCATTTCAGCTTTATTCATTATTAGTGTCACTGTGGTCTTTTAATACAGCTGGAGCTCAGGTCAGGACTAATTAAATATCCCTGGGCACTGGAGGAACTGGTTTAAGAAGTAATCTAGAACAGTTTGGAGACAATTGTGTACAAAATGGAGAGCGATCCGGATGTGGCAGTGGCAGGATCCGTTGTGCCTGTTGTTCCTATTGACCTTCCTCTTCCAAGAGAGCAACTGGTAATTATATTATAAAAGTTTAATTCCTTACAACTACTGTAATATTAGATTTAAGATTTATTTCTTTAGTAGTAAATTGTATTTGACAAGGCACAAGGCAGCAAATCTTTCGCAATTTGTTGATTATAAGTTGTAAACATGAAAGAATATATGAAATTTTTTGTCACAGGTGAACACGGCAGCTAAATTTCTATTAAATCCGCGGGTTCGGCCTACAACTTTATCTCAGAAACAAACATTCCTTAGAAAGAAGGGTTTGACAGATCAAGAAATCGAGTTAGCATGTCAGAAAGCCGGGGCTTACACAGATGAGCAAAATAATGTAATAAAATAAAATGAACAACAATAAAATATTCGCTATTTAAGGAAAGAAAAATGGAACTAATTTGAAAAACCTTGATTGTTTCAGAATATTACCACTCTGACAACCCGGCCATACTACGACACACCCAGGACTTCGTTCTGGATAAAAGCTAAAGATGTTGCCAACATGGTCGCTCTTATTTCTATAGGATCTTACAGTTTATACTCTTTTTGGAAGGTATGCCTTTTTGAATAATTCCAAAAATATCGTAATTTATGCTTGTATTGTATCTATTTTTAATGAACATATTTTCTATTTGTAATAGCGATACATAGCTCCAAGAATATTTGGCACTCGATCTCGTCAAGAGCAAAACTACGAAAAATTGCTCACATCAATTATTAAACTGAATGAAAATGTTGTTGAGTTGAAAGAGTTAATAAAAACTATGCAGCAAAATCAGCAGGCAGTGGAAAAGTCCAGAAACACATACGAGCTTCAGGAAGTCAAAAATGAGTTAACCGCTATTAAAGGTTTGCTTCTAAGTCGAAACCAGTTTCCCTCATCTCCGGGGATTCCTTCATGGCAGATGTTAGGATCTGGGGCAGGGGATAACTCAAACGAAAATTCAGATGAAAATTCTAGTCGAAGGAGAAAAAGCAAATCTGATAGGGAAAGAAGTAGAAAGGAAGATATCGACGTGACAGAAGGAGCATCCGGCTCCAATATTAGGAAACATCCATCCGTCGACTCTAATAACGGATTTCATTCCGGCAGTTCATGTGAAGTTGTTTTTGTGGGTAAAAATGATTCTGATCCCGACCATAGTGACGATTAGTGCAGTAGTATCAACTAATATATAAGTACAGTATCCAGGTACCAATATAATTTTGTACTTCTAGATGTCTTAATGTCATTATTAAATTAAATTAGGCCCCAGTGTAAGTGCATTCACTGCTCTATTATACTGTATTAATTACAGAATATAGGGAACCTTCTATGGATTACCCATATACCGATCAATACGTCTGGTACACTTAGTTTATTCTAAAAATTGAATCTACCAATTATTCCACATCATAAAATATGTTATTCGAATTAGGAATTACCGTTTCCTCGGACTGACTAAAGATGCTACATTTTACTATATTTCCAAAACCAAAACATGTGACCTAATTTTAGGCTTTCTATTTACATAAAAGAATCGTGTTGTAACTTGTAACACACCCACGTTTTAATATATGTTGGTCTTTGTAATTTTAAATAAATAAGTTATTCTACTTTGTAATCAACTGTGTTTAGTGGGATTTTACAGTAATTAATAGGTAAAATGGTAATTTATGTCAAGTCAAACATCTATACCATACCCAGTACCGTACCCACCCAGTTACTGCTAGATTATATACGGAATAGTACTGCGAATCCTAATTGTTAGTTTGTAAATTGACCAAATAATTAAGTTGAGACTTATTTACTATTTACTCCAATCATTACCCTTAATGGAGTTCCATTTTCAACCCAAATAACCAACCTTCCGCTAAAATGTGTAAATGAGTCGTTTTTAATGACGAAAAATGTATACGTTAGCGGTGGTTCAGTCAGTTGTGATATTCAGTTAATTGTTTTATGATAATGAAATGATGTATCTGTTCACTTACCTATATATACATTAAATTTTGCCATTTGCTAACTTAATAAGTCAGAAATATCCATCCATATTAGGAGTAGGACTGCTCAACTGTAACTGCAAATGCTAACGTACTAATACTAATTATACTAATTACATATTGTAATTGCAATTGTTTCATAATTTTATTACATAGTTAGGTTGCCCTGTTTAAATGGGAAGGGAAAAAATGGTTCAATTGCATGCATATGTTTAATAACTCAATTCCTAATACGCTTGTTAAACCAAACCAGAGCCAAGTGCTTTACTGAAAAAAACTGTATTGTATACTTAATTTAATAAATCCATATTAAAAAGCTACTTGTAAGCTATTCTCTTTCAACTGCCCATTTTTAATCGTGCACAATTCGTTAGCTACTTATGATTCACTACTTATTCAATAATTGTATAACTTATTTGATTATTTTATGAATATTTTTATCTCTTTATTAATATACAACGAAAACACAAAAATGATATACATTTTCAATTAGCAGCATGAAAATAACAGTTATCATTATACACTATACATTTCATGTCTGTAAGAGAACTGATTGTAGTCTTTGTCGGCAATTACTGAATTGACAACATTTTATCTCATAATTCCTGTCCTGTAACAATTGTGGAAACATTATTGGGAATTTGGGAGAATAAAAAACCAAATAATAGCACAACGCGAATACACGATCCGCAAAAAATACGTCTTATCATATATACAAAAGACTTTCAGGCTACGTCATACAGTTTGCAGGCATATTAAATAATTCTAATTTATTTACTGAGTTTACCATTCATAAAAGTTACACTCTAATTTTTTAGAAACATCATTAATGATGAATTCATTCCCCCTATCTTCGACTTACGAATTAGTAAAACGATTGCCGCGTGTATGGCCTAGTAGGTATTTAATTTATTATTTAGTCATCGTCCAAAAGGTCTTCGTCCAAATTTATATCCTATAAATCCAAAAAATAAATATTATTATGACTTCAATTATTACATCCATATTTGCATTAGCTTTTGTCATTAAAACTCTGCACTATTTACCGCAACATCCATGTCCAATGTAATTCCCTCAAGCTCCAAATCTAATTCAGGATCCATGAAATCATCAGACAGCAGTGAACTGACATTTTGGGCGGGTGTCGGAATTAGAACTTTTGGGGCTTGCGTTGGGGTAGGCACTAGTGGCGGTGGTAATGGTGATACAGGTTTTGTTACTTGTGGAACAGGATGACTTTCAATCTGCTGTCTTGGTTGTATTGGAATTTGTGGCGAATATTCAGGCTTCTCCTTTTCTGCAATAGGAGCTAGATCCGCACCTCCTCCCTGTTCCAGAGGTACGTAACGGAATTTTCCTTGATCCTCAGCATCTTGCATTTCTTGAATAGGATTTCTCTCATGTGTGCCCTGTAAATTATACCGACACAGTAATTAGAATCCACCAAAACGGGAATTTAGCATCTAGCATGAGCATTGAACAACTTATCAAACCCTAAATATCTTTCATACCGGCAGTCTAGAAAATGCGGCAGCAGGAAATTGTGCTTTTCTTTCCTTGGAAATAAACTGCTCTGCTTTCAAGGTGTCCACATAATCAGGGAATAAATTTTCATACTGCAGTGGATCCGCAAGGCTCTGAGCTGCTTTTTCGCTAAATTTGGACAATGAATCTTTCCAAAGAGAAACTATCCTTGGAACTTCACTCGGTAAATATGTTCTGTGAATATAAACAATATCGTAAAAGATATTAATTATTACATTTTAATATTTGTAGTTTGAATGGGGACGTTATGACTTTTTTTAATAATTACCTCGCAAAGAAAGCAGCTTCAGGAAGGCGATCCGTATTGATCAAAATGTCTAAACACTTCTCTAAGTTCCCCAGCATAAAGTATGAAGTAAAAGAAACGTTATTTTTCCCAGTCGCTTCAGCAGTTTGGGCCAGTTTGTAGACCATGTCAGCATTGCCTATATTAAATTTGGGCAAATCACATTATTCTGCAAATTCTGTAAACTGCCCTTTTACAATTAGTATTTATATAATCACTAACCTGCAGACGTTGCTAATAATAGTAAACCACCGACATCTTGAGCCTTATGCAAAGCTTCTTGTGCTAAAGAAAATTGACATTTATTGATAGCCAACTCGGCCAGTTGCTTCCACTTCTGTTCACTGTCAGATTCAAGTGCAATTTGATTAGCCACTTTTAAGTCCCCTAATTGCAAAGCTAGATCAAATCGATGTTCAGGATCAGACGATACTGCCAATGCTTGTTGTTTGAAGCCCTGAAATTACCAACACAAAAGTATTCATTATTCTGCCTAACCTAATTATTGTAAACTTAATTTTAACTACCAATATACATCCGTGTACTATACAAACCTGCTTTTCCAAAAAGTGAGCAACTCGAGTTCTCTGATCTTTCGGAATGGTTGGTAAGACTTTATCAGCAGTTTCGAAATCTCGTCTCATTACAGCTGTTTGATACTCAAGAACGGAAACAAGAAGAAGGTATGACACCACGTTCAGTTCCTTATCGCCAAGATATAATCGATTGTCCTTAGGAATGTATCCCAATAAATACATGGTTCTACAAAATAAAATATATATTTTAGTTAGTTCATTACTTTTTACATTTTCCTCATAGTTTGCTAAAAAACCACATCGTATTCTTACCTATCCAAATGAGACACCGTGACGATTTCTCCACCAACAAAGTAATTTAGTCTGTTTACGCTATTTGTGTATATAAAGCAATCTCCAACCCAAATTCCGGTCTTTACTGTTTCTTGATGTTCAGCAATAACCTTAAATTCAAATATTATCACGGGTAAGTGAATTTGTTAATAGGGCAATATTGGGTAACTTATTAAGTAGGTTCTCGTTTCTTACATCAAATGCATCATCATAACCATCTTCGGTAACGCCTTCTTTCGATTCTCTAGCTTTTGTAACGGCTGCTTCGTTGTATTTCAAAATGAAATAGCTTTCTTCTGTGGCGATGCAAATAAGTTCTCCATTTTCAGACCAGTAAACAGCCTTTGGCGTTATTTCAATTCGCCTAACAAGTTCCTGCGTTTCCCAATCGTAAAAAGCTAGTCCGGAAACTGATTTAACTCCAAGTAAAAAGCCACCATAGATTCCTGTGTAAAACAGAAAGTTAATTATCGATAAAGATGCAAAATTACAAGGAAAAACAACGTTTTAATGATTCAAAGATGATCCTTAACCCACCTTCTGCTCCATATTCAGGCTTGAAAACCTTTTTCTCCTTAAAATTTTTGAAAAGTTTAACGCAAGAGGTACTCTCTCTTATGGCATATTCAGAAGAGTCTTGAGCCCAAACAAACTCCTGAGCTGGTCCGAAGGCTTTATTTCTTAGAGCCATGGCGGTGTAAATAATGAATTCGCCATCTCCGCAAACTACGACGAACCTATATAAATTAAGGAGAACATTAAGACTACAGTTTAACGATTTGTACCTTAATGTGACTATGGAAGACTAAAAATGTCATTCTAAAAATATGTTTAGTTCATCTTCATGTGTTTAACATGACGAAAAATTAATAATCATTCATAAGGATGTCCGCTAAGCGCACTAGGCACTACTGACTTAGCTTATGTATAAGGAAATCCATAGGTACTTTTCTTACCGTCCATTTGGATTGTGAGCTATTGTTTGCGGGTATATTTCACAACTTCCCATGTCTTTCACGGCCAGGGGCAGTCGCTCGCCGTCTTTGGTTTCCGCTCCATCAGGCAGAGCCTTTAAATTAGCTTGCTGGATTTCAGAGTGCTTAGCCCATACTATTTTACCACTGGTGTCCATTGATACTGCTGGTTCTTCCCTACCAGCCTAGAAATACAAATAGTATTAATTGCTTGAAATAGTCAATATGAAAATATGATGGACGTACAATTTTAACTAAACCAACTTCCACTTACTTTGAACATGATACTGCCTTCATCGTAACCAACTGCGACATTATTAGAGCCTTTTAAGCAAGCTATCGCCCAAACACGCTCCAATCCGTAATTGAGTGTATTTTCTAATCTGTATGTGTTTGCATGCCAAAGCCTCACAGTTCCATCTTCAGACCCCGTTAAAATAACTGGCAGTTCAGGATGAAATCCTACAGCTGATACGTTGGATGCATGTCCTTCTAATGTTTGCACACATGTTTTATTTTGATAATCCCATATTTTGACAAGGCGGTCATCAGCACCAGATATCAAGTACGGCTTCTCCCCACCATGATAGTAATCCACACAGTTCACGCCCTTTTCATGGCCTTCCAACGTGAAATTTGGTGTTGACGAGCCCAACTGCCAGACCTGACAAGTAATACAAAATTATTTATAACCACTGGCCTTCGATTGATTATTCTAATAGCTTACTTTTGTCTTGTAAATTAATAGTTACAAATATCTGTCATTCTAAAACTATGTTGAGTTCACGTGGTTAACATGACGAAAAATTAATAATCATTCAGAGTGTCACTTAATTGTACTACTAATTGTACTTAGAAATAATTGATGTATTTTCTTTACCTTAACAGTTCTGTCCAAAGACGCAGATGCAAATGTATTATTGTCTTTCGGGTTAATAACGATTTGCATCACATAGTGGGTGTGGCCTTCAAAAACTTGCTGACAAGACCAAGATTTCTCCCAGTTCCACAACTTGATGACCATGTCATCTGTAAGTCCCCATAAATCCTCTTAAAACAATCCTTTACTTTCATTAACGCTCACAATATAAGTTTACATTAGATTACATAGACATACCACTACTGGTTAGAATGTACGGCTGAACGGGATGGACAACAATACAACGGACATAGTCAGAATGTGCCTCAAAAGCATGAACTCGCTCAAGTGTGTTGTAGTTGAAAACACGGACTTGAACATCGTCTGAGCCAGTAACCACCCAATTTTTTCGAGGAACAAACTTGGCAGCTCTTACAGGTAAATCGCAGACCTATTAGAAAGCAAATTAAAATTATTCATCGAGATATACTTCATATTTCCACATTTCCTGAAGCATCCCTTTCAATCCGTTGCCCCTTCTATTATTTATAGATACAATTTTTACACAACAAAAAATCTAAAGCAATTATACCATTATATACCATACCCACCTCGAATGTTTTTATTAGCTGTTGGCTTTCATGATTCCAGATATGAACATTCCCATTATAGAGAGATACTAAAAGCCACGGTTCGCTTGGATGGAGATCGACACATTTGACTCGATCAGATCTCGCAGTGAGTTTTCTTTTTACTTCTAGTTTCAGAGGCTGAAAATAAAATAATACAAAATTAAGCCTGCCTTTGTCTTTGCTTACATTTGTAAATAGATTCCACTCATTATTACAAATTAAATTATCTTGGTAGACTACAATTATAAATTCTTTCACATCTTGAAACTTAAATCAAAATGCGTATGGCAGCAAACGAATATTTCATGCAACGCATTACTTACAACTTAAATGTATAACCATTTAAACTTACTGAGGCTGTGAGGCTACATACAAAAAATCCTTATCCATATAAGTTTATACGTATGGTAAGAAGGAGAGGAAAAATATTTGCAAAACAGAATATTGGGGAGATTTTACTTTAAAAACTTAAAAAGCAACTGTGAAGATACTCAGCAGCATTGGTTGTATTGCATTTAATTCAGTATTAATAAGTCATTTACGTTGTTGAACGAATTCCGAGTCGGGGTGATATTCTTTCGATCCTTATTTGTCCCTCCACCATCCAAACTAATGCCCTGACCCATTTCTTGGATTTTATTGAGTAAAATACTGAGCTTTGAGTAATTTGTTACTGATTTTTTCATTGTCTTGCATTCAGAAATTTAGATCAAAACCACGACACCAACAAATACAAAACTACCGAAAGGTTAAGGGCTAAGGTTAAGGTTCAAATTAAATTACAAAAGTGAGTTATTTAGCATCTTCACATATTGTACAGAAACAAAATACTGTCAGCTGTGCCATAGGTTAAGTAAGGTACAAAATATAATTATTTTGCACGAGCAACTGCCTGGGTAGTAATTCCTGTGTCATATACATGAACGCAGGCGTTAAGCGTCAAAATAATTGTGATTGTTACATCATATTTTAGCCATTCAAGACCTTATGACATCGACAACATTCTAATGTCAGTTTTCAGTTATAGATTTAGATTTTAGCCGGATATTGATATTAATAAATAGCTTTACGATTATGATCAGTAGAGTATGCCGTATTTTGAATATTTTGAATTGGATGGATTTGCATTGGAATCAATAATGGAAATTAATTTGTAATTATTACCATGGTACGAAGTTAAGAATTCCTCCAGGAATTCTGATCAACTGATAATACGTTTCGTTACTGATTTCACGGAGATCTGTAACCCTTTTGACAACAATAATGTGACAGCTCACTCGGGCAGGACAACGAACAGTTGGACTGGATTGGATGGGATCGACTGACTGACACGGTAAATAGCTTGAAATGAATGTGAGATGACAACTCAGCTCAATGTTCAAATAAAAGCGCTTTAATCTTCCCAAGAATATCGTAGAGATCACATAAATAGCAATAATAGCTTGTGTTGAATTCCTGAGCTTAAGTTCGTAGTGTTCTTATTGTGCCCCACAGTTGATCCTGCAGGGGTAGCTGAAGTGTACGTGGCTGCCGGAACTGGAAATCTCCAGTAAACACCTACGAATGGAAAATAGTTTTGATTTCCCACTGGACAACATTTAAGAATTGTATTTTCATGTTCAAAGTAAACAAGACACGATCTTTCACATCCTAGTGCGTTTTGAAATGCGTGAAACACCTTCCAGGTTAGTCCAGTCCAGATTCCAACCCAGAGAAAGCTAAATTCCATGGCCACTTTCCATGGAATATTGGTATTTCATTTAAAGTAGGATATTTGTATGTGTACTTAATGTTGGCTATAATGTTCTACCTACTTTGTATTGAAAACGATAAAGTGTTAGGAAATTCAGCCTTTAATTCCGTTTTCACTAGGTACGTGTATATTAATAGGCACATACATAGTTGTATAAAGAATGGTGAAAGTCTAATGCTTGAGTACTTAAATATCCTGCATCCTATATTTTCAAATTGATAATGTACAGGCAGAATGATGTAGAAAATGAAAACAAGGCTCTTAGATGGAATTCACATGTAATATTAATGTATTATGTTTTAGCCCTCTACTTCAGAAGGAAACTAACGAGGATGGAGATGATGATAAAAAGATTCCTTGGTATCTCGGCACCTTCTTCACTAACTTTATGGCCGGTGGGACAGCAGCTTCTGTGTCCGTAACCGTAATCGCTCCATTTGAGAGGATAAAACTGCTACTACAAGTCCAAAAATCTGCAGAGAATATACCTCCGAAGGATCGATACAAAGGTAATTATTTTCCCTCGGTTAAAGTTGTTTTTATGGTCTTCCTTCCAAGCATTACAAACTACTTTGGGGTTTAAATAGGAATTAAGGACTGCTTAGTAAGGATACCAAAGGAGCAAGGTTTTCTATCTTTTTGGCGAGGAAATACTGCCAGTGTTCTAAGATGTTTTCCGTATCAAGCTCTTAATTTTTCTGTTAAAGACAAGTATGATAAATGCTACAACTCTTTCTAACGCACGACTCTCTTTCTAATGTGGAAAATTACGATTATTCAATCCAATCTATTTTTTAACATTATACAGATAAACTCTAATATAGATATGTGGGTTATATAGGCTCAGAGAAATTTTTCATCAAAGGATTGATACTTCAGTATTTTCAAATCGAATTCTGGCAAATCTTCTTGCTGGAGGACTGGCTGGATCTTCTGCCTTAGCTCTAATTTACCCTTTGGATTATTCTAGAACTAGGTATTTTTTACCTAGTTTTTTTTGTATTTTTTTTATTTTGGTTCGATAACAAGCAAGATGACGGATACATATAGCCAAATCTATGCTTATAGAACTTTCTCATTGATTAACTACAGTATTTGAATAGACTAGCTGTTGACATTGGGAAAGGTGGAACAAGACAATTTAAGAATATTAGAGACACACTCTGGAAAACTTACAAACTGGAAGGAAGAAATGGACTTTATAGGGGCTTCACATTTTCCGTTTTTGGAGTTTTTCTTTATCGGTAGGGTTTCCAAAGTACTTAATTGCCCATTTAACAATTGGGATGTATAATGACTTTTGAATCCTTTGCAAATTACAGTTCCGTTTATTTTGGGATCTTTGATACCGGAGTCGAGGTTCTTCCCTCGGAATATCGTCATAGTTTTTGGGTTCAGTTTTCAATTGCAGAAGTGTCAGCCATTACTGGAGGTGTTGTTTCTTACCCTTTAGATACAGTGCGCAGATCAATGATGATGCAATCAGGAAGGGAAGATAAATTATACAATGTAAGTACACATATAACAGACAGTAGGCACAATTTAAATCTACAGATATATTTAGAGATGGAAAAATTGTGGAGGAAGTTAATGTCATGTAAACTTTCTTTTCATAAGAAACCTTTTATTTTCACTACTATGTATATTATGATACATATATCTAAAGTAGCAAGTACTCTTTAGTCAATAGTAAACTCATACTAAAGGATTACTGTGCTGTCATTGTAATTGTCACTAGACATATATGCTACTGATATAATTTATTGTAAAATATCTTTAAATAGCTATAATAAAGAAAACTAATTTTAACTCTTAATTTCACAGAGTTCGATGGACTGCTATCGAAAACTTTACAAAAAGTATGGATTCTTTGGTTTTTACCACGGAGGGTTGGCTAACATTGTGAGAGGAACTGGTGGCGCACTTATGCTTATTGTGTATGACAAATGTCAGGTGTATGTAAGTCGAAAAACTGCCGATTCTACAGAGACAAAGGATGTAAAAACTGCCGTTGATTCGCCCAGTGAACCCAAATTCCATTTACCTCCTAGTGGCCTTATAAGTACAAATGATAAAAAGACGAAAAACACCGAAGGAAGTTTTCATTTTTGTATATTTTAGGAACGAAATCCCTTTATTATTTTAATTAAATTAACTTCAGAGTGAGAATGTTAGTGCACAAGCATCTAATAAAGTCAACAAACCTGCTTAAATTACATTGTGCTATTAAGATTTTCCTTTGTTGCTAAAAAGTAAAATTCACAACAATTAAGTTAAACTATAGTCACCCAAATATCTATAGGTATACTATCCTTGATCACACTCAGCCTATCACATATTATGATAAATATATTGTACTTCCAACCTAATACTGAAAAGATTGCTTACATGAAATCTACGAATCTATAAGTGAAAGTTTTGAACATTGTCTGAGTGAAAGTCTGAAGATGAAAGTCTAGTAATTACCCAATTACTAGACTAATTTACCTACTAAGTACAAAAGTCCTGAGGTAATTACCATGGTAAGGGGAAAAGTTAGGTAAAGAGATATCAAGCGTCCTCTAACAGATGTCCTATTAATTTTTTTTAGAGAAGAAACATTTTATTAATAGCTTATAATATGTAGCAAATAGTCATCTAAATCACTTGAGATTTCTGTTCTTACAAGAAAGGTGCAGGCGAATATTGTTCAATTTTGGGATAGGTATGTTTTCTTTGGTTTCATTTTTGCAGTTCATGAATCATTCAGTTATAAAATTCATTTCGCTATGATCTACAAATGAGAGAACTGTTACTTTCACGGAGAAAGAAATCCTCATTATTTCTAGAACGTGGACCTAATAGGTAAATATTAAAAAATACGGGAACATAATATATACATAAAGCATAGTTGGTAATAATTAACACACTTAAATAAATAAGCGCTTTATTATTGTTGATGGAAATGGTATTCATACATGTACATATTCACATAATAATGTACATAGCTAGCGTAATAATTATTACATACAATATCAGCTATACATTATGTAAATTCTATTGTTTTCAAAGAGTTTTCCGAGTTCTTTCGCAAATGAACATAAGCAGATATCAAAATGCCCGAAGCCGACAAAGCGCCACCACCGTTAGCCAGGTGAGCAGATTCTTGATGATATTACCTACCTACATACCTTCGCTAAATTACATTTTATAATATCCAAGCAATTATTTTAGCGTAGAGTCCAGCCCTGATCAAGTAAGTCCAGTCGATACTACTACACCTCAGCTTAATGATGGCAGTGGCTACGATATCGATAATCCTTACATCCCTTGGTACTTGGACACCTTTTTCACAAACTTCATGGCCGGTGGTATCTCTTCTGCAATCGCTGAGACCGCAATGGCCCCTTTTGAGCGTGTCAAACTTCTCCTTCAGCTACAGAAGTCTTCGAAACACTTTGTTGAGTCATCTGAATATAAAGGTTAGCGAACTAATTTGATAAGTATTTGCACAAAGTACATAAAAGTAAATATTATTATTAGCATGCACATGTTCTACATACTATTCATTTTCCTTAACAGGTGTAATTGCCTCATTTAAGCGAGTTCAGAGAGAGCAAGGTCTACTATCATTTTGGAGAGGGAATTCTGCTAATCTCTATAGATGTTTTCCATATCAAGCATTGAATTTTTCTCTCAAAGATAAGTTAGTGAGAATTGCGTTAATTTTAAAAACAATAATGTAACAATGCAAAGTAAATTTGAAAAAAGGGTAAATACTATATAATTTTCTATTTGCATTTATAGATTTCGAGATAGATTGCATCGGACAATGGATGTTTCCATATTTTCGCATCGTGTGTTTGCCAATCTGATGGCTGGGGGGCTAGCTGGATCCTGTGCTTTAACGGCAATATATCCTTTAGATTACGCTCGAACAAGGTATTACATGAAGTATTTTGAATCTTTATACTGATATCTCTGATAGTAATGATTACCATTGTCATAAATGATGCCTAAAGGATGTTAAAAGGACTTATTAACTGTAGTATTTAAATAGGCTGGCTGTGGAAACAGGTAGCGGAAATAACAGGGAATTTAAAACAGTTCGACAAACGCTTATTGATACGTATAGGCACGATGGGCGAATAGGACTTTACAGAGGCTTTTACTGTTCTGTAATTGGCATTTTTGTTTATCGGTAAGTATAGTTAGTAACTACCTAAAGGAAATCGTTTGGTAACATGCTTCAAAATATACAACAGTAATAACAGAGTGGATACTGGATATTCAACAGCAAGATTTCTGGATAATTTTCATGCTAACGCTCATAATGCTGATTTCTATTCTTATAGAGCTTTCTACTTTGGTATATTTGATACCGCATTAGAGGTGCTTCCTCCTAAATATCAAACTAATTTCTGGGTCGAGTTCGTCATCGCGGATTTAGCTGGAGTTGCTGGAAGTACGATATCTTATCCATTTGACACTGTTCGTAGATCTATGATGATGCAATCAGGGAAAGGACGCGACGGACACGCAAAGCGATACATGGTTGGCACAGAAATATTCATATTATCAAAAAATAGTGACTCTAACAAATTTTATAATCGGGACAAGTCTAATTTTTTCCATTTTTGCATGGAATAGAATTATAGTGACTGTTATAAGAAAATCTACAGAAAGTACGGATTCCGAGGCTTCTACCATGGCGGTTTCATTAATGGGATGAGAGGGATTGGAGGTGCCTTGATGCTAATCCTCTATGAACGTGTCCAAGCTTATTTTATTAGTTTACATCCAAATCCTGCTAAAATGACAAATTCAAAATCTTTTGACATTCATGAGATGACATGTCGTCCTTAATCTGCTCTATAAGTAAATCCAATATAGTAAATTATTTTTTAGATCAGAGATTTATTACGTTACATTTTATTATGTTTGCATCCTGTTGAGGAAAATAGTTAAAGTGCCTATGCGAATGTTACGTAATTACTTGTTATAGGTTTTCATTCAATATATTCATCATAACGAACATTTCGGATAATGTTGATGAATGGACAACAATAATTAAGATAACTTCATTAAGATTATTATAAGGAACGCATTAAGATAGTCCGAGGTGCTTCTTTGCTTACGTAATGGTAAGCTATACATATTCGATAATACTAAAATGGATAATGATATGATGAATACATTTTAAAAAGATGTGTAAGGTAGACAGATAAATACAGCATATATGATATATTGCGAATATGGATTGCCTATACTAATAATATGGCTTAGCTGGCTTTTTGCAAAATCTATCGGTTAAAATAACAGTATAGGGTCTAGGCATAAGAAAAACGCTTAATTTAGGGGTAAGTTTAGGCTTAGCTTCATTAGGATTTAGCTGCGTTGTAAACCTTTGATAAACGCTGGTTAAAAACAAAAATAATTTATCCATGGCAAGAGATTCTCCAAGACACGATCGCTTGCCAACGGAAAATGAAATAATTGCTTCGTGTTTGTGAAAAGTTCCATCCGGACTGATATGTCTTTCAGGGCGAAAACTGTCTGGATCACCCCACAGTTTTGGGTCATGGTGGGCTGCCCACATGTTAGCACTAACACAAGTCCCTTTCTCAATTAAATATCCATGGAAAATTGTATCTTCCATTGTTGTGTGAAATGCACCCAGCGGGGTTATCGTCGACATTCTCAGGGTTTCTAATATCACTGCTTGGATGTATGGCATACTATTCGAAAACATTTCGAAATGAATTGTCAGAATCTATTTTGATTTTTAAAGAGGAAGACAATTTTTGTAATTGTTATACCTTATTCTATCTGCCAGAGACGGTAGCCTTGAATGGCCAATGACTTTGTCAATTTCAGCATGCATTTTGCTTTGAAATTCTGGATATGACGAAATATAGAGAACTGCCCATGTAAGAGTAATGCTGGTTGTTTCCGAACCAGCGACAAAGACATCGTTCATAACGGCTTTGAGTTGTATAGCTAAAAAAACGGATGACCACATTAGTATTTTAATATTCGAAAACCTTATGTGTGTTTGAAAATAACTGACAATTAAAATTTTCAACCTCCTGCTTGTTGGTAGAAACTGGAACTTTCATTTGTAGTTTTGGCGATCTCATTTAGATAAACATCTACCAAATCCCTGCTTACACCTTCGATATACGTTTCTTTATGTACTTCTACTTGTTTACTGTAATAAGTTCCTGCTGTCATTGTAGCTGTCACTATTTTCTCCCATCCACGAAGCCTTGGAGCAATTTTAGCTAACCATGGGATTAGAATCTTCGCAGTGTTTCCAGGAGTATTTTGGAATGTACTGAAAATGCAAACATGAAATTTTTACTCTCATTCTTACAACACATAGCACAATTAAATTTACATATAAAGCTTACTGAGTAATCTTGGAGTAAAGATCTGTCAGTCTTGGATCCTCATGTCTAAATCTTTCCCCACAAACAATTTGCACCAACACATTTAGAACAGCTAAACTTAATTTTCGTCGAATGGCAATAGGTTTGCCTGCAGTCTTTAATAGAGAGGAAATCATTTCGTTGATTTCAACAATAACAAGTGCTTCTAATGAAGAGTTCAGAAACTTTAAGTCTTTAATTTCTTTTTCAAAGAAGTTTCTTTGTTCTTTCCAGCAAACTCCATCAGAAGAGATGATTCCTGGAAAATAGATGATATTTCCATATATATTTGTAATACAACAAGTAAGCCACAAAAGCAACTAAGTAAATAGTATTTTTCATAGCAGTAAATATGTATAGCAGTATGCGTATAGGTAGAGGAGGATAATTTTACATATCATGTATATATGGTTAAGTTGTACCTGTTTGCTCATTAAATACTGACATGTGGGGTCTTCCACTGAAGTTAGGCTCATTGAATGCTTCTTTGATGAGCTTATAGTCATTAATGACTACTGTTCTACGCAATTATGAAGTTTCAGTTATGTAATTTGCTTAAACGAGAGAAGTACAAATAAAAATAAATATTTGTACATAAAAATGATTTTGGCTTACTTGAAACTTCCTAATTGCACTCCAATAATATCACCATAAATTTTTCTCCATTTGAGAAACTTAAGATGTGGTTTTAATCCTACTAGCGGTAAGTGACCTACTATTGGAAAGCGTAGCGTGGGACCTGAAAAACACGCATACATCATAGTTCATTAATTAACATCATAAATCATAGTTTCATAAGTTTTTATTAGTGTTCAGCAAATCTAGTATTACATGTAATAATAAATATTTAGGAATCAATTTTTCTGTACTGAAGGATGTAAAAGTTTTGTAATATGTCAGTACATACCTGGGGGAAACTGTGGCTTTCCATATCTGTCAGACGGTCGTCGTATAAAAATCCATGCAAATATTGAAAAAATGAGACTAAATACGAAGTTAACAATTGAATTTACGAAACCCATCTTTTAAAAGTGAAATCACTACTACACCTACGTACCGCACTAAAGATAAATAAAATGCATCAGATTTAATGTATTGGAAACTGGAAATCAAAAGCTTTCTGTGTAATGTTGTGTCGCAGTCGTTCCTTAGAATGAATGATGAAGTGAAGGCCGAAGTACAATACGACAACAGTTTTATTATGTATCACAAAACCAGCACCAACACCAACCCTACTCCAAAGATAAATATATGCAGATATCACAAAGGTACTTAAGGCAGATGGGCACCAATAAATATCTATAGAATCCAAAGGTAGTTGCAGATATGGATCTGTACTGTAGTGTAGTGTATTGTATTGCATGTATTTAGGTGCGTTATGTTATGTTGTGACAATTTCCTTACTTGAGTTGTGGCTTACTACTGACTGCGAGATTTCCTTTCAGTCAAGTAATTATAAGTACGTAGTACATAGTACATAATATTACTTGGTGAAAAATGTATTAATTTATGTAACTGCAACGATATATATGTACATTGTACTATTGTACATCCTGCACTACCTATAACGTCATTTCATAACGTTTATTTATATCACTGCAGACTGCACTGTTAGTAAGTGTGATCATATGCGGCAGTAAGTTGATGGGAAATAAATACAGATAGTAC
Organism: Tomocerus mixtus; assembly: GCA_034694165.1. NCBI lineage: Eukaryota > Metazoa > Arthropoda > Collembola > Entomobryomorpha > Tomoceridae > Tomocerus > Tomocerus mixtus. Next base: position 907 of record JAQFYC010001210.1, on the reverse strand, counting down.
ACAACATTTACTTTCGTTTAGACTTTAAACGGATAAACAGTACCTAGTATATTCCATACAAAGACTTTGATTTGATATAACACGTTAAGCAACTGAACTGAACTAAAGTGACGAAACGGGACCTTTTGTAATACCTATGGAGATAGATATTTACTACATAATATTATAATACAATGTTTATTATAAGGAATATCGATATGAATATTCACTGCACTACAAATGGAGAGTTACGGAAATCCATAGGTCGGCAATAAATAATATGCGTACCATAATGCTTAATACAGTACTACCATACATAGTGTTCAACTAGACTCTTCTGCATAGTTCTTTCAACGTAATGCATGTAGATGTAGGGGATAGTGTGTATGTATGTATGTATCGCAAACTAAACATCCTGTCGTGTCCTTCCTGATAATAATAACGTCATAGTCATATTTCTAATCTTAGAGTACAATGTACAGAGATATAAAATGGACTGGACCTCAGCCGAGACCTCACTCAAGAATACACAGAATGCCCTGTGCTACTTTTATGTAAGCAAACGCAGACATTCACTCAATATGTTATTTATAAACTGTCTACTAATAATACACAATAATAATACCTTTGTCTGTATAGCAGAAGTTATAAAGTATAGCTTAGGACTTGTCTTGCCTTTTGCCTAGGAGCCTAGATTATTATGTGTTATATGGTTTGGATACCATTGCCCCATTTTCTTTGTTAAAGGAAGCATTCGAAGCATAGTGAATGTGAATGCTATTATGCATGTAGGAAATCTATTCATAAAAGGAATATTTAACACTAACACCTAAGTGTATTGCATCTAACACGGTACTGTGCCGATTATCTCCGTAATCCTAAGCTGATACTTTTGAAAGGGTAAAACGGTCAGAGCAGGTAGAAAATC